>BPLS01000500.1:0-31161 GCA_019656275.1 Rhododendron kiyosumense | reverse complement strand
TGCTCCAGCTTTCCCTAAAACAATTTTCTTACAAGGTCATATGTAATTTTGTTAAGCTTTCTTGATTTTTAAAAACTATGGTACGTGGCATCCATGAGAAATGAAATACTTCCTCCGGCACTTACTGTTAGTCCTCTATTCCCATTTGGGATGTCCTAATTAAAACATTGTTCCTCCTCAACAAGTCACAGAAAATATATTTACTGGAGATAAAAATACGAACAAATGAGAATAAAAGGGTATTGCTGGAACTAATGCTATGAACTATGAGTTCAACGACACTAATAGCATGCTCCCACAAAAAATTGCATCTCTCAAAAGGGACTAGCAGAATGGGACGGAGGGAGTAGAGGATTGCTAGCAAATCCCATCTCCTCATAAAAATCAACAGAATCAGCGTGAAACTTTTGGGTTCTTGAAGTATGATTCGGCTTTGATTTGCCACTTTGCTAACTCAGGGGCTCGGGCGTTACCTAGACAAGGGCATTATGGTAATTGGTGATGGTAAATCCCCAGGTTATACAATGTAGTATACGTAGCCGATGTAGCTGATACGTACATTCATACATTAATTTGGTCCATGGTGAAAACTGGTGAATCATGGATGTACCCTATCCACAGCTTGATTTCTGTGTCGAACTTTTCTGTTTGTGTTCCTTGCTTTATTTATTCTTCGAGAGATTGTGTGCGTACCCACACACTTAACCGTACCTATTCCTTATTTATCTTTTCTTTCGGCATGAAAAACAAGATACTTTTAATAATAATTTTTAATTCTTCTTTTGTTCATCTTTTATGCTTTTTTTGTTCTTGTCTTCTAATTTAATAGAGAAGACGTTTTTTACAACTTACCGAAAGATTTGTTAGAATCTAATCTAACAGGTTTTCTCGGTCAAAACAGGATCCTCAGAGATATAAAAGAGACAAAAATCTATATTTTGCTTCACAACTTGGAAAGTAGTTAGAATCCAATCGATTTTGTTTAGTTTATTGCAAGAATATCCAAGAAAAGAAAAAAACAGAAAATGAATCTAACCTGAATGTAAATATCAAATATACGTCTTCCAAGGCTGCTATACTTTTTGCCATCATTAAACATAATTTCTGCAAAATGAAGGTTTACAGTGTAGCTTCCATTTACCAGGCAAAACCCATAATATGTCAGTGATATGGGCGAAACCCGTGCATCCACGTACAATGCCGTTTCTGCCACAGAAATTGTTGCTAACAGTGACCAAATAACAGAATCTTGAACGCGATCATCGTCCAAGAAGTGGCCAGTGCTACTAAACGCCCAATTGGTTTTACTTTGGTAGAACTTTGAAGGCCCAGCTGGATCTCTATCTTCTTCATATGTCATATTTCCACCAAGAGATGCTTCTTTACCACCACAATTTATGTAAAATGAAGACCAATCTGATGAAACATAACAAGATCATGTGTACCGTTTAATAAAAAGCACAGGCCTTTCTAAAAAGATGTTGTGCCCAGATTGAACAACAAAGGTTCTTCGACACTCCAAGTCCAATAGATGGGTTTGACAAAGTAGCTACAAATCACAAACAGGTTTTAGATTTTGAGACACATCATGGAAGCTCCTAGCACATTAAGTACACAACGCAAGCACATCATAATTGAAACCATATCTAGACAGTAATTGGCAAAAAGACAGTTACCTCCGGAGGCTTGAACGAGAGAGAGAGAGAGAGAGGGAGGATGATTTCGCTCGGATTTAATTTCCATGTCAAGTGACGCTTTACATGGACATTTTCTGTGCATTTCAAGAATCGAACTATCCGAAAATGATATAACAACATTGTATATGTGTTATAAATGTAGTATAACTATATTTAACATATTTCTAGAATTTTAGCTTCTACAATAGGCATATTTGGTTGCACGCTTTATAAGTTTCTAATGCGTGCTAAATCTGAGGCAAAACGATTTTTATGTGATTTCATTGTCATGGTCAGAACCCAATTCAATATAACAGTGCAATTCATTCGTTCAGACAATGGTTCGGAATTCATTTTCAATGAAGTCCAAAAATTCCTTCAGGAAAATGGCATCCTTCATCAACGTAGTTGTGTTGGAACACCTCAACAAAACGGAGTAGTTGAACGCAAAAATAGGCATTTACTTGAAGTCGCTCGATCCTTACGATTTCAAGCAAATCTACCACTCAAGTTTTGGGGTGATTGTGTTCTAACAGCTACTTACTTGATCAATAGAATTCCAACACCAGTCTTGTCTGGAAAATCTCCTTATATATGAAGTTCTGTTTAGCACTATGCCCAAATACTCTCATCTTCGTGTATTTGGTTGTTTATGCTTTGCTCACAATATTCATTATAGTCACAAGTTTGATGCCCGTGCTCGAAAGTGTATCTTTATTGGATATCCATTTGGACAAAAGGGTTACCGCTTATACGATCATGAAAATGGAAAAACCTTTACAAGTCGGGATGTCACATTTCATAAAACTGTTTTTCCATTTTATAATCAATCGATCAGCACCATCTCAATCCCATCCAGTCATTCCAGTAACTATTCTTGAAACCGTTGATTCTCCAGTGCTATCTATAGCTTCTCCGAATTCCAATGGTTCGCCCATGTTGACCAATCAGTCCCCAGATACCAATATATCTCCTCAAAATGATACGGCACCTCCCATTCGTCAATCCACTCGAGTTCGTCAAGTTCCAGCCTATTTACGTGATTATGAATGCTCTACTGCCATGTTGCCACCCCCTCCAAGGAAGTCCAGTGCACAGGTATCACCAGGTTCTCCCATTCCTTTGTCCAATTATCTCAATTACTCTAAATTCTCTACTGCACATATGTCCTTCATAGCAGCCCTTTCTTTAGAAGAGGAACCTACTTCTTTTTTACCATGGCTATGAAATACGCTCATTGGAGGGATGCTATGGCAACTGAAATTAAAGCCTTGGAGGATAACGATACTTGGGTTTTGAATAATCTTCCTCCAGGAAAAACACCAATTGGGTGTAAATGGGTATTCAAAATCAAACGTCACTCCGATGGAACCATAGAACGTTATAAGGCACGTCTTGTTGCCAAAGGTTACACCCAACAAGAAGGCCTTGATTATCATGATACTTTCGCTCCTGTGGCTAAGTTAACAACCCTACGTTGCTTACTTGCTATAGCTGCTATCAAACATTGGTCTTTGCACCAACTTGATGTGCACAATGCATTTTTACATGGCGACCTCAACGAAGAAATTTTTATGAGCTTACCACCAAGTTTTCATCGCAAGGGGGAGGCTCGAGTTTGTCGCCTTAATAAATCTTTGTATGGTTTAAAGCAAGCTTCCCGTCAATGGTTTGCAAAAATTTCGTCTGCCCTCCTTGAGGCCGGAAATTCTCAGTCAAAGGCAGATTACTCTCTTTTTATGAACAAAAAAGGTGATCACTGCACCTTTGTCTTGGTTTATATTGATGATATTCTCATAGCAGGAAATAATGATCAGGCCATATCATGTCTCAAAGCTTTCCTACACCAGCGTTTTCGTATCAAAGATCTTGGCCAATTGAAGTAATTTCTTGGCATCGAAATCGCTCGTTCAAAATCTGGAATTTTTCTCAATCAGCGCAAATATTTGCTTGATATTCTTGCTGATGCGGGTTACTTGGGATCACGGGGTTGTGAATTTCCTATGGAACAACAACTCAAACTCGATCACAATGGAGTTTTACTTGATAATCCTAGTCGTTATCGTCATCTTGTTGGTCGGCTTCTTTACCTGACCATTACTCGGCCGGATATTGTTTATGCCGTCAATAATCTCAGCCAATTTATGCATGAACCTCGACAACCCCACATGGATGCTGCATTGCGTCTATTGCGCTACCTTAAGACCACACCGGGGGAAGGAATACTGCTATCTTCCAGCAGCTCACTACAATTGACTAGTTATAGTGATTCTGATTGGGCCAGTTGTCTGAAGACCCGCAGGTCTACAACTGGTTTCATTACCTTTCTTGGCCACAATCCCATCTCTTGGAAGACAAAAAAACAAGTCACCATTTCTCACTCTTCCGCTGAAGCTGAATGTCGGTCCATGGCCACTGTAACTTGTGAAATTACTTGGCTCAAATATCTCTTAACAGATTTGGGAGTTCCTCACCATCAACCGGTTGCTCCTCATTGTGATAATCAGACTGCAATGCACATCGCTGCCAATCCAGTCTTCCATAAGCGCACTAAACACATTGAACTTGATTGTCATCTTGTGAGGGAGAAAATTCTACAAGGTTTAATATTCACAGTGCATGTTCCCAGCAAAGAGCAATGTGCTGATATATTTACCAAAGCTCTTGGACGCAATCAATTTAGTTTCTTAAAATCCAAGTTGGGCATGATCAATCCTCATGCTCCAACTTGAGGGGGAGTATTAGGAAAGCACATACTCAGTCATATCCTTGACTGAAGATATTCCAGCCCATGATTTTAGCATCTCATGGTCAATAGGTCCATGTGCCATTCATTCAGTCATTTATAGTAAATACTGTTGTGCATACTGATGCTCTGGACTATCAGTGAAGGAAGCATAGTAATGTGCACATAAATTGATTTGGGTCTCTAGGCCTGTCCTCTCTGATGCCATTTGGCTTTGATTTGGGGGCATGGTTCTACAACAAAACGTCCCTGTAGCTCCTCGGTTCTTGGAGGTTTAGGGGGGCCGCTGTTTCAGTGATACTCTGAGAGCAGCCACTTTATGCATATATTGCCAAAGGTTAGGTCTGTCTCCAATCATCCCCGCCCATACCCCCAATGATTGGGGATTAGATGGGTTATGTTATGTTGTTGTATTTATAGTAAATACTGTAATCATGCTAGCTGTAATCTTGCATAATCCCATGACTAAGGAGATTTGATACTTTTAATTTGTACTCTGTATATATAGTGATCGAAGATGAATAAAATGTCAAGAACTTCTAGAATTTTACATGGTATTAGAGCTACACTAATCCATGTAGCTCTTTACATCATTCTTTACGTCTCATAATGTCTTCAACTGATTCTACCCCAAAGAGTCAAGGAAATACCCCTCCTGTCCAGCATGAATCCATAGATAATCCCTACTTCTTGCACCATTCTAACAATCCAGGCCAAGTTTTAGTTTCAACTCTTCTGAATGGTGATAATTATCCCTCATGGCAGCGTGCTATGATAGTTGCTCTGTCTGCCAAAAATAAGTTTGGCTTTATTGATGGTTCTTTACCAAAGCCAAATGATTCCTCTCCCAATCGTTCATCATGGGTTCGTTGTAACCACATGGTGCTTTCATGGTTGCTTAATTCTCTTGATTATCACCTTCGGGAGAGTGTTATTTTTGGGAAAACTGCTGCAGAAATTTGGGCTGATCTACGTGAACAATTTTCTCAAGGGAATGGTCCACATCTTTTTTCAACTTCAACGTGAGATTGTTAACCTCCATCAAGACCAACAATCTGTCGTAGCTTATCATACTAGAATGAAAAGTTGTTGGGATGCTTTATCTCATCTTACCAATCTTCCCTCCTGCACTTGTGGAGCAGCCAAAGCAATATCTGATCTACAACAACAATTCCGGTTACTTCCATATGATTCATTTACCGGCGTACGCAGCCAATTAGTTTTAGGTTGGAATCTTCCAAGAAATTTAACATGGTATCAAAGCTAGGTCTTGGGTGGCCATACATCGTGTGGTCAAGTATCCATCGCCCGAGTCAACTTATCAATTCATACCTTCACATGCATCCGGGCTTCACGTGAGGGGTCGCCCGAGTCAAATATCTTATTTCTTCAATTCGTACCTCCACGTGCATCCGGGCTGCACGTGAGGGGGAGTGTTAAACTTAATCCCACATCGCTCATCTAAGCCATCCAAACTTGGTTAATAAAATCTAGAGGCTACTCCACCTATTACCAATTGGATTTAGGTTGGAACCTTCCAAGAAATTTAACACCATGTCTATGTCTATGCCTATGCTACTTACGGCTTCCTCTTTAGTTATAGTTCAAATGACAGCATCAATTACCCAGAGCTATGACATCAAAATAGTAGTCTACAAAATAAAAATATTTGTAACTTACTTCGTTCGCAACGAAAGCTTCTCAAGCTCAAGCAAGAGACATTTCCACTGGAAAACAATATGAGATCTTGAATTATTCAGCATTATACCTTGTGCTTCTAGGAGAGATGCAAACAAAGGGAAAAAACTGTAGCGATAATACCATGATCAAGCTTCTTGCAAAGGTTAGGAACTTACCACAAATTACCCTTTGAAGAGCTTCCAAACAAGTTCCTGTGGTGAAATGGAGAAAATAAAGACCTCACTGAACATTTTTTTCGCAGTAAAATGACTTGAGTCATAAGATCTTACGTATCCCTTTGTTGGCACTTTTGGGACCCCAAGGTAAAGTTGTTGTACGAAAGATCACTGCACAAATAATTCGCACCGCGACTTACACATTACTTGAATGTCACGAAAGATAGGAATTCGTTCATACATTAATTTCAGCAGATAAAATAGTCGGAACGAAAGCAATAGCTTGGCCTTCTAATCAAGTAGTTTTGCTCTGAGTATTTCCTCACCAACAATATCAGTCTTCAGGGTAGAAAAAATGAAAAATACAAAACATAACAATGTTGACTTCTGTGGACACACGCCTCTAAAATTTCATGAAAAATCGGGTGCGCCCTTTTTGGAAAGTGCGGCGAAATGCTACAATTCAGAGTCGCTACTCAGGTTTTACAGTATACACCCAAGGAACCGAACTTGAAATGTTTGCTACGTTTTGATTTGAAAAAGGTTTTGTAGACTGAACCGTCGTTACCTCCGATATCTGAGGTGAAGCCAAGTTACGAGAGGGAAATGGTTTTATGGCACCCCTTTCGCCCAATCCGGTGATCGGTCTCTACTCTGGCATTTTGTAAAATATTTGCAATTTTTTCTTATTAATCATTTTTTAGCCAATTAGGGCGGAAGAACAGTTAAAGGGAATTAAAACTGAACAAGTTTGCAGTATGTGATAAAATGGTATGTTTGCTTTATTGAAACAATTAATAAAGATAAAAAACAGATTTCTGTGAGCATTTTAAACAGATTGAAACACACTGGTCCAGAGTAACGTGCGTAGGAAGAAAACCTGCATGCACTGGCCGAAGCACTGCACGCAAACGTCACCTGCACACGCCATTCAAAGACTGGCGTAAACCAATAAGTCTAAACTCATAGCTCTTGTTTTTAACCCTTTGGGCTCTGGAAAGGACCAGTGCACACCCAAAACAAACCACGCAGTTTATGAAACAGAACATATACAGTTACAAACAGTTGAAATGACTTTAGAGCCATAAAATAAACAGAGCACCCCATAAACAGTGTGAGAAAAAAACAGAGGCCAAGGCCTAGTTGCCATGCAATGGTCAGCCATTGGATAAGGTATGACTGTCGTTTGCCACGTACGCCAGTTATCTCTTCTTATCCAGTGCTTGGCTCTACACTTTCTGGGTTTTGGGACATGACCAGAAGGATCCCAGAGGCATTTCAAAGTAACAGAAGCACATATTGAATACTACAACTATACAGTTCTAAATACAAAAAGCTGTAAATTGGTTTTTAGCATGCGATAAGGTGATAAAATAAAAAAGAACAGAAAATAGCTAAGCACCGATCCCCACGTCAATACTGTACGTACAGCCATGACCGACGTACGGCTCAATACTATTGGCATGCGCTATTGTTAGCTATATACGGTTTTTGAAACCAGCCTTGACCCTGTCAGCCCCCCTTAGGGGTCAGAACAGAAAGCTTTACAAAGGTGGTGTACCTTTGGTGTTGAGTTTGATGGTGTGTTTGCCTTGAACTTAAGAGTTTGAGGGATGGATGATGAGTGTTTGGGTGTGGATAATGTATAAAACGGGCTGCTTGCTTACTCTTTCATTGGATGGAAGAAGAGCAAAGAAGAAGCCAAGGAAGAAAGGAGAAGAAAGACTTGAGAGCTTTTATGTTGGTAACCCTTTGCTTGGAACACAATCGGGGGTATATATAGGGGAAGGTGTGTATGTGGGAGGATTGCAACCAGTTGAAGGGAGGCTAGTTAGCCTTGAGAAGGAAGTCTCCATGCATTAAATGCATGTGACTAGTTTGATAGAAATTATAGGAGAGAGGGGGAACATCCCTTGCACGAATATATCAACTAGACGAATGTACAGAATCCTGGGGGGGCCCAAAAGTCTTGTGTAGGTGGTTGAATAAATGTGATTTGACAAGCTTTGAATGGCGTACACCAGTACTGTATCTGCGTGCACCGGTCAAATGGCCAAAGCGGATCGATGACTGACATGTAACAGTGGTCTAGCACACGCCAATAGGGTACTAGCGTACTCCGGTAAGGTTTTGTTGAAGCCTTTTGGTTCTGGCTCGAAGGGTTTGAAATGGGGTTCGAAAGGGTTTGAAAGGGGTTCAGAATGCTCAAAGCCCAAACACACTAACATTCTCGAAGAGTTCTTGACCTTTGCTCATCATAGAGGAATTAAAGACCGTAAGTAAACTAATCTGAACAGTCAAGAATAGGGTGTCTACAGTAGCCCCCCTTTGACAACACTTGGAGCATCTGACTTGGTACAAGTAATGTCAAAGGTTCTAGACACCATTACAGGCTATCCAGAACAGAACATACTAGAAATATAGACACGAATACTTAATTGAATTGGATAGAACAGGCTGTCGCGGAGGCGGATTCTCCTGGGGAATAATTAGTCGATGAATCGCCCTGTTAGGAATGCAAATGATGGACGAGACAGGCCGCCAGTTGATTTGAAATTGGACTGTTGGACCGTCATTGAATTGAATTGAACTGAGGGACGGATAGACCATCATTAATTGAATTGATTTGAAAAATGGGTGGACCGTTGTTGATTTGAAATTGGACGGTTGGATCGTCGTTGAATTGAATTGAATTGACGGATGGATAGACCGTCGTTGATTGAATTGATTTGAGGTACAGGTGGACCGCCGTTGATTTGAAATTGGACGGTTGGACCGTCGTTGAATTGAATTGAGGGACGGTAGACCGTCATAGGATGTGAACGTGGATGATATTCTAATGGTCATTGATGGATTGAGCCGGACAATATTCTTCTCGTCGTTGTGGAATTGAAAGGATGATATTCAGAGGTGCCATTGAAAGAGTGAACGGACGACATGGCTGATCGTTGTTAATTGATTGAAACAAACGATATGGTTGATCGTCATTGATTTGATTTGAAAAGGATGATATGGCTGATCATCGTTGATGGATTTGAAAAAGACGATATGGTTGATCGTCGTTGATTTGATTTGAAAGGGACAGCATGGCTGATCGTCGTTGATTTGATTTGAAAGGGATGACATAGCTGATCGTCGTTGACGGATTTGAAAGGGACGACATGGCTGATCATCGTTGACGGATTTGAAAGGGACGACATGGCTGATCGTCGTTGATTTGATTTGAAAGGGATGACATGGCTGATCATCGTTGATTTGATTTGCAAGGGACGACATGACTGATTGTCCTTGATTTGATTTGAAAGGGACGATATGGCTGATCGTCGTTGATTGATTTGAGAGGGACAACATGACTGATCGTTGTTGATTTGGTTTAAAAGGGACGAGGATGATATTTTGATCGTCGTTGAGTTGGACAAGACCGGCGGATCATGCTTCAGGATGAACATGTCGTCGGTGAACTTGGATTTTGGTAGCACAAGCCATTGCTACTTTGAATTATATTCTGATCCCTAAAGTGTGCTCCAAGTGCTAGCGCAGTGGGACAGTGAGGCTGTGTGCTTGACTTTGCCATGGAGAAATGGATAGGGAGAATGGCGTCTGGCACCCTTTGTTACAATTGCACTATCCCAGAGCAGTGGCTCTGGCTCTAGTTCCAGTAGTGACTAAATCCCGGGTATGAACCCCAGAATCCTGATTACTTTTTGCTTTCGATACTGGATAGGCATGCTTTGGCACTTGATAGACTTTCATGGTTTCAACATTTGATATACAATATGCAATGATATGTACTAAATTGAATGCACAAATTGAAAATGCAGACGCAAGCTAATGGCGGCTCCTAGGACAACGACGCCTGAGGACTACCACTAAGCCTCATTACTGTACTGTCTTTTGCTGCTGGGATTCGAGCCTGTATGCCAAAATAGAGGGGCGTTGACCGGGCAGGCGTGCCCTTTCCTTGATGCTTGGGCGGACATGCCCCATAGATATGCTTTGCTTGGCCTTGGGTTGACGTGCTCTTGCTGTTCACAAGATTCAATTGCTTGTGGATTTACAGATGATAGGGTAGCAAAGTAAAAATTGCATTTTCTAGTTTATCAATTTCTTTTTGAGAATGTTAGTAACACAAACCAACCGCTAATATCGAATTTGCATTGACAAACGATTAAATCGACAAATAAATGCATGTACACGTATGGACTTGCCTAGCTCGAACGAAAAGGGAGAAAGAACCCCAGAATACAACACGGGCTCTTAGACACATGGAAAATAATGAAATTTCGGGCATTAATAAGCCAAAACTCAAATATCCCCTAGACAGGTGAAACTGACATTTGCGTAAGGTAAAACAGATGTACAATGATCTGTACAAACCAACAACATTGGGAAGAGTATCCCGACATGACAATGGAAAGACAAACTGGAAAGATGTCACAAAGACGAACATAAGACGCCAATGATGACTCATATAGGCCCGGACTGAAATCTGTGGGCACAAGCCCCAAAATTCCGATTTTTTTTTTATTGTAAAATTGGGTGCGGCCCTCCTTTGAAAAGCGCGGCGAAACGCTTCGATTCAGAGTCGCCACTCGGGTTTTAGCGGTGAGGCACACAAGGAACCGAACTCGAGAACGTTTTTGCTACGTTTGCTTTTGATTTGAAAAGGTTTGATTTGATTTGAAGAGGCGCAGACTGGTCCGTCGTCACCTTCGATATCTGAGGTTCAGGAGCCAGGTTACGAGAGAGGGTTTTATGGCACCCCTCTCGCCCAATCCGGGGATCGGTCTCTACTCAAGCATTTTGTAAAAATATTTGCATTTTTCTCTCATTTGATCATTTTTAGCCAGTTAGGACGGGGGAACAGTTAATGGGGATTTAAAACTGTAACAGCTTGCAGTTTATATGACAAAATGTTTACGGATGATGATTTGCTTGAATTGAATTAACATAAGAACATAGATTGAGAACAAGCACTGTGAACAGTTTCAATGAGATGGTGTACGACGCTTTTCAGGTGCGTGTGCAGGCATCATACTGGCACGCAGTGGCTGAGCCTCTGCACGCCACCATGCCCTGCGCACGCCACCAAAAAGCTGGCGTACACTACCTCTTGTTTGTTCACAGTCTTTGCTCTCAACCCTCTGGGCTCTGGAATGGACCAGTGCACACCCAGGACAAACCACGCAGTTCATAAGGTAGTCATATTTACATATACAGGCATAAGAAATGGCTAAGAGCCACGAAAACAGCAAAGAAAACCCCATAAACGGAGTGGGGAATAACAAGAGGCCAGGATTGAACTATGATGCAAGGGCCAGGCACTGAACCTTAGCATACATGCCGTACGCCACTCTTGAGAGCCGTATGCCATGCTTGCTTGCAGTCCAGTGTTTGGCTTTACATCATCTGGGTTCTGGATCATGACCAGAAACACCCCAGAGGCCTTATAAAGCAAGAAAGCAGCAGGTATTGAAAGTTACACTAGCAGTTCTAAAATGCAGAAAGCAATAGACTAGTTATTAGCATGCCAAAGAGGTGATGGACATGAAATGTAGACAACAGACAGACAAACCACGATCCCCACACCAGTAGTGCACGTACAGCCATGGCTGGCGTACGGCTTGAATACGCTGGCGTGCGCCATGTTTTGTCTCTTATGATTGTTTTATTTTACCAGAAAAGGGCCTGGACTAGTATCAGTTACTAGCCAGAACCTTTCTGGTTCCCCTCAGGGGCTGAAAACAGAAGACCACGCAAAGGTGGTATACTTTTGGTGCAAGGGATGGAAGGTGGTTTGAGCTTTGAAGGTTGAAGATGGAGGTTGGATGGTGACTGATCAGTAATGTGGGTGTGTGGTGCTCCTCTTCCTCTTACTCTTTCAATGGAGAAGAGAGAACAAGAGAAAGAAGAGAGAGAGAGAGAGCTTAGGTTATTGAATGTGGTTAACCCCTTGCAAATGAATGCAAGGGGGGTATTTATGGAGGAGAGATGACTGGAGAGGGGGGCAGTCAGCTGGGGTTAGGGGTTTGGTTAGGTTAGGAAGGGAGCTCCCATGCTTTAAATGCATGGGACTAGTTGATGGATTGTGTAGCAGAGAGAGGGGGACGTTCCCTGCAGAAAGCAATGATCAGGAGGCTCTGCATTGTACGGGGGTGGTTACCAAGTCTCGAGCAGTGACAGAAAAACGATGATTTGACCGGCCTTGACCATGTGTACGCCACCCACAGACCGCCGTGCGCCAGTCAAACTGAGTCAATGGTCGATGTCCGACACGTGGCAGATTCTTGGCACACGCCAAGTAAATGCTGGCGTAAGCAAGTAAGGTCTAGCTGGGGGTCGTATGGCTCTGGTTTTAAAGGGTTTGAAGGGATTTGGAATTGGTTTGAATGAGCAGAGTCCAACGTTCAAAGCTCAAGACCTTCCATCGACCTCGGAGTGTTTTCGATCGTTTATCATCATTGGGGTAACAAAAAGGCCGTAAACGCCCTGATCCGGATAGTCCAGAATAGGGTGTCTACAAAATCGACACCTCCGTACGGCCACATTAGGTCCATATAATGTGTATGGTATGATGCGACTTGGCAAAAGTCCCCTTAAAATAGGATTTGAGGCGTTGAAACCTTGATTTGAACTTGAAATGGGTCGCGGGGGGGGGGGGGTTCCAAAATCTTCGTTAGGCGCAACGCTCCAAATTCGATGCTTCGACATAGTCACATATACTCATAATGACTTGTTAGAGATAATATAAGTGCTAAGTCACCTTTAAAATTGTAGACGGACCCTTGAAACCATAGGCTGCCCACTACTGCCTGCTACAGGAATTAAAGAAGTGCACGTGCAGGTTTGAGACCAACGTGCATCATTTTGTACGAGCATGCGTGAGTATCAAACTAGCGCGCGTGACTGCAGCTGCTCAAACTAGACTTCGCTGAACTTAGAGTAAACTGTGAGCCCGTTAGGGCCTCTAGCATTTCGTTCTGTTTTTGATACTTCAAATTATTTTAAGGCTTCTTTCTCAGCTCTAAAATTGAAGTAGTAGTTTGCATTAAAGTTGAAAGATTAAAGGTTTCCCTCATTTTGTTTCTCCAATGAAGCTTGTCCTGTTTTCGACCTTTCTTGACCTTTGATTTGTACTAGAACGTCAAACATGGATCCAATTGATAGATTGTGATCGAGTCTCAAAGAGAGTCTGCCTACGTATCCCATTTTTGGGAATCTGGTCAAAACAAAGTTCAGATGGCCCTCGTGGTGCACCAAAGCCGTAAACCTGTGATCCAGATGATAGATTGAGACCAAGTCTTGAAAAAAGACTACCTATGTATTCCATTCTAGGGAATCAAGTCAAAATGTAGTTCAGACCAAGGTTCACTCGTGTATTTTACCTCTTCTTTTTACGATCTAATTTTTACCTAGAACTGCCTTTATAGGTTTTCGGTCTAGCAAGCTTTTGATTGTTGCCTATTCATTTTTGCCTAGACCGCCTTCATATGTTTTCGGACTAGCAGGCTGCTCTAACTTTTGCTTGGAACTGCTCCTAGGGGTTTTCAGCTCAACGAGCTTCTCTCAGGGAAAAGCAGCGCTTGGGTTGAACCGGTTGACCAATGTATTGAATTTGTTGCCATCGAGGTCGATGATCTTTGATTGCAGCCCCAGATAGAATAGTTTTGATAATGAAGGATCCAGAGCACTTCAGCTGAAACTCCTTACTCCGGGTCAATTTTGAACTTTCTCATTCGTGCTTGGTGGAACATCGTTTTGCTGTTTTGAACATGGTATGAGGCCCGGAGCCTTCTGAGCTTTTGCTTTTTGGCTTGGCATTGTGTAACAGGGGATTTGATGCTTCATTATCTTAGGAGTGGCGCTAAGCATGTCTTTTGTGAGACCATGCCAAGCCGCCGATGATCTCTTCGAGCCTATCTGATCAGGCTCAATGCTCCTCTGGGGACAACGTTGAACCATTCAAGGGTTTACTTCGTCTTTCAAGTTTATTGAAATTATTTCTTCTTTTAATAGGTTGAGCATGCCTTTCGTCTTCTCATTTGGCGAGGGAACACATTTCCTTGGGGATGGTCTCATCCAAATCTATCCCTTCGTCGTTAGGGTCAACACAATTTATGTAAAAGCCAGTGAAGTACTTAGAAGCAAGATAGTTCATATCATAAAGATAGCCCCTCAGGGTTGCCAAGTGCAGCAAAAGACTCGATTTGAAAATAGAAGCTACGACATGGAGGGACAAAAGGCACGAACTCCGACTCAAAGCTAGACTTAGACGACTTGACAGACACTGTGTCAGACTCAGGCTCAAAAGTGTCAATGCAAAATAGGCGCTACTTGAAAATGCAACTTTTATAGCTACCCTTAGCTTCCTCACAGAGAGGCAGAATCTAGAGGACATCCGGCCCAAGCAACATTACTTCGACTTCCTCAACTTCTTCGACCAAACTTACTCGAGAGAACTCCTTGAGCAACAGCTCCATGCTCCCATGATCAAAAGACCTCGGCCAATCCGCCTTCTCCTTTGAAGGCTCCTCATCATTGTCAATCTAGGTGTCGATAGTAAAGACCTCAATTACCCAACCTACAGCCATCGTGTTAACCTTGAGTTCGGACAGGATTGATACGATTGGTTTGGTTTGGTTTGGGTTGGCTTGTTGGGACGATATAACGGCTTGGATTGAATATGGTGAACCTTAGGTTGATTTGAGTGGAGCTTGGGTTGATTTGAGTGGAACTGATGGATATCTGGCTAACACGTGGATTGGAACCGTGTTAAGGCATGAAGTTGGAGATGACATTGAGCTTTGATGGGGGGTAGAGCTTGAATGGTGCCATTATCGATGAGATCTTGAATCTCATGCCGAAGGCGGAAGCAGGCATCGGTGAGATGGCCAGGCATTTGATGGAAAGCAGAATAAGCATTTGGGCAATAGGATGCCGGGAATGTTCAAGGTGAAGGAGTTGGAGGGAGTGGCCTGAGGAAGCCAGCTTCAAGAAGCTTCTCATAAACTGAGGACAAAGGTGTGGAGAAGTGGGAGAAGATCCTTGGTGGGTTCCGGCGATTGGATTGGGAGCTCAAGGTGGAACATTTGCTTGCTTTGCAGCTGCACAACATTGCACCATCAACATAATGCACTATTTTGCCTTTGGGGTTAATTTCTTTGTCATGCATATCCTCCCTTTCGGCATTGGCTTTGAACAAGGATCCAGCATCCTCCTTTGGTGAGTCCTGGCTTCATGAAACTCAGCTAGGTCTTTGAACATGTCTTTCGAGCACTGCTTGGTTCCAACCACACAAGTGTGGCGGGCCTGAGGATGTTCTTTAACTAATCCCATATCCGGCCTCGGGGCTACGGAGGTAAATAGGTCAACCAGCCCCTAGACCATAACCATTTGTTTGTCCATTTTTTGATATGGCTGGTGAAAAAGCCCCGACAGACGCTTCCAAGTAGGTTTGGTTCTTCTGTTAAGTGAAATGGCTTAGAGCTTTGGATAGTAAAGGAAACAAGAACTCAGTGGTGTTCCTGCAACAAGCTTTTGAAAGAATTTAAAGGAATGTAATGCGCATGTCATCGTTGTCGGTGTCCTCCTAGACTCTAGATCTAAAGACTAGTCTCTCTCATGATGTTCGGACACTACCAGAATTCTCGGAATTCTTTTCGATGGTGTATCCTTTGTTTGAATCGACTAACACTAAGAGATGTCAAAGTAGTCTAAGCCTTTAACTAGTCCATTCTTGAAATTTCAACTTTGGAGTTTGGAACAATTTGGTGTAGATGACGTGATACCGGAATCGGGGTGGCGTAAACAACACTGTGTCGGAGCCTGAGTGGTGTAAGTGTTTAGCACTTAACCTGGGTGGTGTAAGTATCACGGCATTTTCTCCGTTGTTCATAGTTTTCTGTTTGAAACCTCGACTGGATTTTAGACAAGGACTTAGAAAGTATTGATTTCCCAAAGTCTCATTGATTCAAGGACTTTGAAAATTGATAACGTGCACCATCGAGATGCACGACTCGTCATTGAGTCACGACAGTGTCCTAATAAGCACAAGACAAACTCGACAAGAGATGACCTAAAAGCCGCCCTATCATGCTCCTATGCAAAACGGTATGTATATATAGGCAGTATATGGGGTTAGATGTAAGTAAATCTTACCTTGTAGGTACCTGTCCTAGTTTGGAGAGTTTTCGTTCTTTGTACATGAAGAAGCTGGTTTTGGTTTGAAGGAGTTCCTTTGACTAGAGCCAAGATATACCTCCCGTTGCCCGCATATTGCAGTGCAACGGTCGAACGGCAAAAATGACTCATCATCGTCCAAGGTCATTGGGCATTCGAGGACCCCGGCCTCTAGTAAACTGTGCCGATTACCCAAAACACCTCAACTAGGCTAGCCAATATCGATGCACATGAAGAATGCTAAAAGATTGATTAATGAGAGAAAATCGCAACGTTTGCAAAATGCCTTTTAAAATGTGGCTCACTTTTATTAATCGATACTTGGAGAAAACTACTCAAGTGAACAATCAAAAAAGCCCCAGTTCGGATTGATCGGATGCCGAGATCCTCTTAAGTCACCATTCTGTTCTTTAGCAGCGCGGAGTGTACTATTTTGACAAACTTTTGAAGGATTGTCCTCGAAGTATTTATTTCCAAGTATAGACTAATGCAATTAATTGTTCCCCAGCAGAGTCGCCACTGTAAGCACACGCCCCTAAAATTTCATGAAAAATTGGGTTCACCCTTTTTGGAAAGCTCAGCAAAATGCTACAATTCAGAGTCGTCACTTGGGTTTTGCGGTATACACCTAAAGAACCAAACTTAAAACGTTTGCTACATTTTGATTTGAAAAAGGCTTTATAGACTGGACCGTCATCACCTTCGATATCTGAGGTTCAGGAGCCAGGTTACAAGAGAGGAAAGGTTTTAGGGGACCCCTCTCGCCCAATCCAGACATCAGTCTCTACTTAGGCATTTTGTAAAACATTTGTAATTTTCTCTCATTAATCATTTTTTAGCCAATTAGGGCGGAGAACAGTTAAAGGGGATTAAAACTGTAACAAGTTTGTAGTATGTGATAAAATGGTATGTTTGCTTTATTGCAACAATTAATATAGATAAAAAACAGACTTCTATGAGCGTTTTAAACAGACTGGAACACACTGGTCCGGAGTAATGTGCGCATGAAGAAAACCTGCATGCACTGGCCGAAGCACTATATGCAAACCTTACCTACGCACGCCATTCAAAGACTGGCGTACACTAGTAAGTCTAAACTCACAGCTCTTGTTTTTAACCCTTTGGGCTTTGGAAAGGACTAGTGCATACCCAGGACAAACCACACAAGTTATGAAATAGAATATATACAGTTACAAACAGTTGAAATGACTTTAGAGCCATAAAATAAATAGAACACCCCCAAAAAAGTGTGGGGGAATAAATAGAGGCCAAGGCCTAGTTGCCTATAGTATAGGGGAAGGTGTGTATGTGGGAAGATTGTAACCAGTTGAAGGGGGGCTGGTTAGCCTTGAGAGGGAAGTCTCCATACATTTAATGCATGGGACTAGTTTGATAGAAGTTGTAGGAGAGAGGGGGGAACATCCCCTGCACGAATATACCAACCAGACGAATGTACAGGATCCTGGGGGGCCCAAAAGTCTTGTGCACGTGGTTGAATAAAGATGATTTGACAAGTTTTGACTAGCGTATGCCAGTACTGTATCTGCGTACACCAATCAAATGGCCAAAGCTGACCGATGACTGACATGTAACAGCGGTCTAGCGCACGCCAATAGGGTACTAGCGTACTTAGGTAGGGGTTTGTTGAAGCCTTTTGGTTCTGCTTTGAAAGGTTTGAAATGGGGTTCAAAAGGGTTTGAAAGGGGCTCGAAACGCTCAAAGCCCAAACACACAAACATTCTCGAAGAGTTTTTGACCTTTACTCATCATAGGGGAATCAAAGACCACAAGTAAACTAATCTGGACAGTCCAAAATAGGGTGTCTATAACTTCCCATTCAATTTATCTAGTGTACTAGAATTGTTATTTGTTTACTCAGCTACGTAGTCGTAGTTTAATCACTTGATATCTTAGTTGTTACATGCACAAGCCAAATACAATAAAGGGTCATATTATTGTATATAGCATGGTAATGTGCACATAAATTGATTTGAGTCTTTAAGCCTACCCTCTCTGATGCCTTCCGGCTTTGATTTGAGGGCATGGTTCCACAGCAAAACGTCCATTTAACTCCTCGGTTCTAAGAGGTATATATAGGGGGGCCACTGTTTCAATTGTATTTTAAGAGCAGCCACTTTGAGCATATATTGCCAAATGTTAGGTTTGTCTCTAATGCTCTTCCGCCCATGTCCCCAATGATGTTGTTGTTGTTGTATCTTTCAATGCCTTCTAACATTTTGATGCCTATTTCAGTTTCAGCTATATGTAATTGTGCAAATGAGAACAGTTGTCCACAAAATGCCTTTAAGATACTCTACAGGGAACTAAACTTAATTAGAAACTAGAAATGTGTAAGGGCTAGCAATGCGTTCTTTCATAAAATATCTACATCTTTAGACACTAATGGTTTATAGATCAAAAATGCATTTCACCCACCAGAAAGGCCAAATGCGAAGAAAACTCATAATTCATTGTGTGACAACATGAGATTTGAATATTGCATAACATAGACGGGATAAAAGTTGTTTAGAAAGCTAACTTACATGTTACTTGCATTTTCTAGCATCCAACGGGGCACAAGTCCACTTAGTAAGTTCCCAGTTAAATACCTAAAACAATGAAAAACAGTCTTAACTGATTCACTCTGGCTTTGTGCCTTTTCACGCACAAGAGCACGAATATTGTGGAAACAAATAAATCATTAATCATACCGTTATCTATATGTTTACAATGCAAACGTTTCCAAATGGAACACTTGATACATGCACTTTAACATACTATCTTGCTGAATTTAACTCCAAATTTGGCTTTGCAAGCTCGAATTCTACTTTTACCCCTTGGATACTGAACTTACAACCATATTGAGCATGATCAATTGTAACAGAGTTGAGAATCATCGATAGTTGAAAACTAACTTCTTGTTCATCAAGTAAGGAATCCATTCTTCCCTTTACTACTAAAATAATCGTAAAAGATGAGAGTTTAAAAGTGCCATTAAACGTGAAAGTTGACAATTTTGAAATTGTCATCTATAGAGCTGTCATTAAAAGTTTGAATCTTAAAATGACGGTTTGAAACTGTCATTAATATCTATAAAGATGACGCTTTATAGTGCTTTAAAGCCGTCATCTTTGTAATGACCCGCCTCCGCTCTATATAATATTGTCCGCTTTGAACACCAAACCCCATATCAAACCTCCCAGTGAGGTCACCTATCCTAGAATTACTCCAGTGCGAGCACGCTTAACTATGAAGTTTCAATTGGCTTTGGCACCCTCATAGCTTTAAAGTCCTTGTACAAGATAGGATGATGATATATTATTTATAGCACACAACTTACACTTCACCAAGCGATGTGGGACTACTCTTGGTTGACCATTCTGGTCACTGATTCGATAGCACCTCGCACGGGTCCCAACTGGCTTCAGGCTGGTTGACCACTACCTGGAACTCCCTAGGGGCAGGGCGTCACAATGTTCCCACTTAGGAACACACGTCCTCATATGAGGTCAAGAATCTGTCTCACATATTCGGTTGGTATAGACTCTGACACATTATGTAACTACCTGCTCCCGATTTAAGACTTTAAAGCGACGATGCTCTTAGATGGCGCCGTTTTTTCCAAAAATAAATTTTTGTTCTTCAATGTCACTTATAAGGAGAAGCCGACATTAAAAAGAAAAAATAGTTATGTCACTATTTTATAAAGTGACATCATAAATATATTATATCACAATTTTTTATATGACTGACATTATTTATCTATTGCAATCTTTTTAATTACGATTTTTTAAAAAACTGACATCTTTTCATTTTTTCAAGCGTCATCTTTTAACAATATTGTAGTAGTTGAAATTATCTATCATAAAACAAGTGTCCTCATCGAAGAAAACATAAAACAAACCTAATTTAGCCTCAAAAGTGAATCTGTTTTTGTTGAACATGCAAAATGGGAGAGTTCCTTCCTTTTCTTCTCTATTGCAGCCAGAAGTTATAGCTTTCTGAAAAGCTATAATGTTATAAGGCTCCGTTTCGCTAAGGGAATAAGTACTTATTTTAATTTTTGAATTAAAGGTGATGTATTGTGAGAGAATAACATGTCTCATAAATCAAGAAATAACCAAATCAAACCAAGCCTTATGTCCCAATAAATTGGGGTCGGCTACATGAATCATTTTCTCCATTGAGCTCTGTCAAGGACTACTAGTTCACTCAAATCCATTAGACTCATATCTTTGCGCAAAATAATATCTAATGTCAATTTAGGTCTTTCCCTCCCCGTAGCGTTACTAGCCAAAACTATCTTATCCGCTCTCTTAACTACTACATCTATAGATCTATGGTAGGCATGCCCAAACTAATCCTGCATCTACAGATCTACATCTAATGCCCAAGCTATCTTATCTGCTCTCTTAACTATTGTATCTACTGATCTACATTTACCAACTCGTGGACCGTTTAATTTCTAATCTTGTCTCGTCTAGTTTTACCACACATCCACCTCAACATTCTTATTTTCACTACACTCATTTCGCTCACATGTTGTTTCCTAATAGGCCAATATTCTGTCCCATAAAGTATCCCTGATCTTATGGCAGTACTATCGAATTTTTCCTTCAATTTTGTGGATACCCTCTTGTCACATAGTACACCATTAGCGCTTCTTCACAAAGCGCCGAATTATCTACTTCTTGATTGTCTTGTTATAGGTGTTGACTAGTGGATAAATAAGGGTGCATGATTACTTTGGGCCGGTGTCTAGTTCTCTAATTCAATTTGCTACGATCATTTTCAAAGGTACCAGTTGGCCAGTAAAATAAAGAATACCAGAAAGTCAGAAACCATATAAGATTTTCGTATCCATACATATTCTGTATTGATGACAGGCTAATAAAACTGCTCGGAATCTCCCCACTTAGTTTGTTAAAGCTCAGGTCTCTGCAAGAAAAATAACAAAAAGATAAGAATCAAAATGATTTCAATTCTAACAAAGTTGACATATTTTCAAACTCTTCCAAGCTCCAAATGTGAAGTGCATGTAGTCATCTTCAATGACAGTTGCGTCCATTGTTTCACTTTGTAGTTTGTAAGAGTATTGTGCACAAATGAGTGGGATGAACTATCTATCAATGAACTTCAGAGATATTCGACAAAACAAACAATTCTCTGCAACACTATATTTACTAACAATATCTCCAACTTTGTCATTGTTCCAAGGTATTGAGGTAACGGTCCAATAATATTGCAACTCCTCAAAATCCTGCAACACAATCAAATCATACCACTTCAAATCAGCAACAAACTGATACATTCTTTAAAAATGGTTCCAAACAAGGAATCAACTTACAGTGTTTTCAGGCTTGTCAAATTATTAACGGAGGGAAAAGGTGCTTGGGAACCATTTAAATCACTGATTCTTCTGCATTTAGTTAAGAAAATACAAGATTAACGATACAATGTTTTTGGCATGCGTAAAAGCCATGGGATTATAGGGTTCTGCTTTCACTCACAAGTGGGATAAGTTTGTCAAAAGACCAATGCCAGGAGGAATTGATCCATCCAAACCACTACCCTCAATTATTCTGCATATGTCAGGATTAAACAAAAACTTGGTCAATTAATATTCTAAAGATGAACAACCATTGAATAAATCAAAACAGGTCAAACACTCACAATTTGGTGAGATTTACCCAGTTCTGGATGAAATCTGGTATCTTTCCAGTAAAGTTGTTGCTACCGATCCGACTGCATTATACTAAGGAATTAATTGACAATTCAAAAGAAATTCAAAAGCGGTACCTAATTCAAGAATTCCAAATTATGAATAGAAAGAAAATAAACTTACAAGTGCTTCAAAGTGGTCAGCTTTGAGAGTGTTTTCGGAAGCTCCCCGGTAAAGTTGTTTGAAGTCAAATGCCTTCAACGTTAAAACCCAGGCAACCAGTGAATCAATTGTTCTTAAATCTAGCGCCAATGTATGTTTACTCTAGTAGCATATGTTGCATGGAATCAAGACTATTTTAGATCCCCATAATTCGATCCTCAAATTATGATGTTATTTTTTGAACAGCCGCTACTTGCACAGATTTTTGCACATATCATGCACATACATTTTTTAGGGCCTATAAAGATGATCCGAACTGTTTATTTTTTTAAAACACTATTTTGAAGGTTTCTATAAAAAATCAACTCCAACAGAGATTGGTAAAGACTTTTTCAGAATTCGTTTGGCAGAACAGAATGATTCGCCCTATGATTTAAAAAAGACGACCGGTTTGGATCAAAAAATGTGCACGATATGTGTATAAAAATTTGTGTTCGGATCATTCCTATTTTTTGATCTTTAGGAAATTGATTTTCCGCACTCCTCTTTTATACATAGGTGCTCCACTTTGTACATGAAATTACTATAGTAGTAACTTCACGTTAAAAGTGGAGCCTGTGTATAAAAGTAGAGCTCCAAAATCAGCATCCTTTCTTTATCCCATCGGATTCTAATTAAGTACATTTTACATATAATGGCACGTCAGCACCAAGTATGGATTGTTGTTCTCCGATTTCCATCAAGGCGACAAGATGGTCTTGCTCTGATGCAGAATGGGTCTTACAGTTTCTCTAAGAGAGAAAGACTCCCAAGCTCTGGAGGAATGGGTCCCGACAACTGATTGAACTCCAGCATTCTACAAAAATATCAAAATTCATACCCTAAGCAACAAAATCATTCAATATTTCAAGATCAATAATCATGAATTGAAATAGGTAAACGGATTATTTTACAGAATTTTGAGTGTGCTGATGTTTCCAAACTCTTTTGGGATTGGACCCGTTAATCGGTTTCCAAGGAGGGAGCTGCAATTTGACAGATAAGGAACTAAGAACAAGAAAATCCTCAAGATACCATACATTGGTAAACATGCAAGTATTTGCATAGATCGACATAAAAAACTAGTGATACATACATGTTGACAAGTTTTGTCATGGAACCCCATTCTGGAGGGATTGTACCACTGAGATAGTTGCGAGTGAGATCACTGTGGGAATAAGATTGCAAATCCTTGTCAAATACTAGTAAAAGTTTTTTATGGGTTTAATAAAGGGGAGTTTTTGTTTCTCAAAAAATAAAGAGGAGTGATTTTGCATTTCTAAAATTGTTAACTGCACTCCAAAAAATTTGGGGAGTGCAAAAATCAACTCTATATTGATCGGTTAACAATTTGGGGGTGCTAAAATCACTCCCTTTAATAATTTTTTTTTGTCATTAATGTAATTGCACTCGCGAATAATTAATCTAAAAAAAGTTGATGGAAAACCATATTGTATAGTACTCGATGTATTTATGACAAATTAATTTAGATCGTACCGTTTATTATGGGTATGACATATGGGTTACTTAGATCGGACCGTTTATTATGGGTATGACATATGGGTTACTTACATAGTTTGGAGGTGAGTGAGTCTCATCAATTCTGGTGGGAGCGTGCCCGAAAGATCCTGCCCATTCAATGCTCTGCATTTCACCAACATTTGAGTGTGGATGATTATTGAGCAGATAATTGTATGTTGAAATTGGCTAATTTGTATTCTTTTTAACATTGTTTATATTTGATTTGGTTAATACTAGTAGGAATTAGCATAGAATTCGACAATGTTATCGATAGGCTGATAAACAGCTGTGAAGAGGCCAATATTCACCACGTTTGACTCATGATTTATGCTCATAAAAAATGAATGATTCTAAATTTTTTTTAGAAAGAGAACTTAACGAGTTTTAAAAATAAGTTCAAATACTACTATGTTAGATTTCTTGGAGGGTGCCAATCTAAAATTAATTGACAGTAGGTGGAGTAGCCTCTAGAATACATTAATCAAGCTTGCGTGACTTAGATGAGCGATGTGGAACAAATCTGACATACTAAAACTCGTTAAGTTTCATCTGGTTTTGAGTTAAAGAGAGCAAAACCGTATAATTCAAACAAAAAATTGGGATCAACCGGATCTAAAAAATTTACTATAATAGTTCATATTTATAAAACTTGATGAGAAGATCACTCATGCCGAAAATAAGTTTTGATCGAAGCTCGTTTGCTACATGAACAATCGTGTTTTTGTTGGAGCAAATGTGTGGTCGGAGTTTCAAACCAAATTTGATATCCCCTCCAAATGACTTTAATTTGGCGTGGCGATCTTCTCAACAAAATAAACTATTTTGATAATTGTTTAGGTCCACAAAAGCTCAAGAGTTGAGAAGCATACTGAATCAAATGATCCCTCACATGATTTCTTATGTGACGCAAAACGGGAGAACAGTTTTTTTTTTTTTCCTGTAAGTCTTGTGTTTTAATGTCTGTGCAAAAATCAAGTTCACTGTTGGAATGAGTCATATTTGTGACAAGAGAAATAGAATCGTCTATTTCTCTTCAAGCAAATATCATTCGACCAAGTATTTGCCAATTTTCGATATTCTATATTTTGTGCATAGTTGTTAAACACATCGAGACTAACTAGTCCAACAAACAGAGAATGAGAGAGAGAGAGAGAGAGAGAGAGAGAAAAAGAGAGAGACATGCGAGTAATGTGGCAGACGGTGTCATTGCAGGTACAGTTGACCGAATTCTCAAAACCAACTAGGACGGTAACGGTGTACCAAGAACAGGGATCAACACTAAAATCCCAATTAGTCTTCCCCAATGTCTTCCCAATTTCCATCAATGCTTCCACTGTAAAAATAATAATTGTCTTAATAAAAACCCACAATTTATTGTCTGTTGATAATTTCCAGTACCAATTTACCATGACAAACAAAATAGCACCACAAATATGGGATATACAAACAGCCATTATTTTCCTATCTTATTCATTTTCGCTGAATGTTTTTGTTTTTCCAAGAAAAATGATCTAATTTTCAAAAAATTATGAAAAAATTATAAGTTTCAAGAATCATCAACCAAACAAGTTTCCAAAAAAAAATTGGGTAAATAAATCTGGAAAACAGAGTATAACAAAACAACGGAAATTTTTTCTTCTTCTGTTTAATTTACTTGGCTTATGAGGTTAAGAACAAAATTAAAGAAAATATATTTCTCGACGAAATCTAGTTTCTATTTCTTTGCTTATTATGTAAAAGTTACTGTTTGAAACTTGTAAAAGCCACACCAAAGAAAAGAAAGAAGAAAGAAATGGAATCTAAAACAGAGGAAACGAAAAGGGATATGGAAAACAATCAAGAAAAAGAAAGCTTAAATTTTTAATCTCTCTCATGAATAAATAAATAAAATTAAGTTTGAATACCTTCATCAGGGGGAAGAAGAGTGGCTGCAGAGGCAAAAGTTGTGAAGAAAATGAATAATATTCCAATAGCTAATGGAGCAATATTTCGTGGGAATATCCTCATCATGTTATTCTGTTCAGAGAGGAATGAGAGGTTTAGCTAGGATTACTCAGCGATTATATTTATATACATATTTGGGAAAAAAGACTACTCCTATATTGGATCTTGTATACCTGACCCTACGGATGGAAGACGAAGGCCTTGAGCTGGACTGACCGGGGGAGACTTTGAAAATGTCCAACATATATGAGGCTCCGTTCCAGAACGGGTTTAAGAACTTATTTTTTGTTCAATAATAAGGCTTGTTCCACAAAATAAGAAATAAGTACTTATTTTTTGGTTAAGGCAACTTCAAGCTCAAAAATTATGTGTTTACACAAATAATTTTTTTATCAATATGGATCTTGTTTGATAGATTTTATTGAGATCTTTAATACGGTGCAAAAAAAATTCAAAAATTATTTTTCATTTATGTTATTTTTGAGTTTGAAAATGTGAAATAAACTGCTTATTTGGGTTTTGTGGAACAACCCTTCTTATTTTCTTTGAAAAGATTCAAAATAAGTATTTATTTTTTAAGAAGGTTTCTGGAACGGAGCCTAATGACCGAGAGATTTTTCAGTGCCGAGCAGTATATCCCATGTGGTATCTGCTCGGTGCATCTTAGCCATTCAATATACTTTTAGATAGATTGGATGCGCGAGAGGGTACCATGTGGTACCTGTTCGACACTGAATTTTTATTCAGAATTCCTCATACCACCTAACAAGAGTTAAGAGAGGGAGATTTCAAGGAAAATTAATCGGGACATCTAGCGTGCACCAAATTTTTTTTTTTTTTTGGTCGATCGACAAAAGAGATTTACATCAGCCTTATGAAGTATAAAGTACAAATTTGGGGACACTACAACAACGGAAAATGACTGGTCGGTCTTATTTTTTGTGAGGGATTCTATGCGGACCCTTTTTTTTATAGGGTCTATCCCCTCCAGGCCTTTTTTAAAGATGCATTTACAATTCTGCCCATTTTTGCATAAAAATAATTATTTCGTCCTTTTTCAAAATTCACATATTTTTTACAAAATTCACATCATTTTACAGAATTCACACCTAAATAAAAAATTTACATCTTATTAAAAATTCAATTCACCTCAAACGAAGAATTCAAAAGGAGGCTGCGCTGAATTATCTAGCGCGCATGTTTTCCAAAGTATTTAGGATGCCGAGGCTCTGTATTTGACTAATACTGCAGTCCTCGGCTGAATTATTTGACGCATTTATTTCTTGCAGTAAAGTTTGGACGACTTCTCACATTGCATGGCTGAAAATAGATTGGTGGAAAAAGATTATTCAAGGGTTCAGAGGTCAGACTTGCAAGTCTTCAATGCATTGATTGCACGTACTTTTCTTAAAGGGAAGTGATTACTTCTTCTTCTTCTTTTTTTTTTTTAATATCATTTCCTTTTATGTCTTTATTAGATGATTTATTTTGTGAAAGAATGTGAGTGATTTTGTCATTCCTCCTCTTGTTAATGTCACTTCATTTTGTGTCTTTATTAGATGATTTATTTTGTTCACCCTTTTTATGATAAATATTACATTCTATTTTATTGGTTAAAATGGTGTAGGTTCCACTCATACTATATATATACTTTTTGGTACGCATAACATTACTTTATAGTGGAATTAACATCATTTAAACTAATAAAAAAGAAAATAATGTTCACTTTCTTAAGTGGAGAGTGAATAAAACTCAACTCTCTAAAGGGGATGAACTCATCCCTCCTAGATTCACCCATCCAAACCAGGACAAACATGTCTCATCCAGCTCTCATCCGCACGAATTTCATTATCCGCCCTCCTAATATTGCATCCAATTGGGCCTTTATGTATGTCTTTCTTTTGCCAAGCTGGAGATTATATACGAGAATTTTGTCAGGTAGAAACCATACAATTTCTCAAATTTAAGGATTTTCTTTTGGTAGAAAAACAACAAAAGTGCTACATATATAACAATTCAAATATAACATCAAACACTATCTCTCACATATATGCGGAGCCCACACATAATAGTGCATGTTAGCCCCACATGTATGTAAAATGTTTTTGGTGTTATATTTGGATTACCATGTTCTTAACATTTTTGGAAAAACAATTACAAAATGAGAAAATCAAGAGAAGCACTGTGGCATGTGCACGGGGTTCCTGGGGTTCCTGGGCCTTGTTCTTTTGAACTTAACTTAAATCTGAAAATTTTGTTCTTATTTGAATTTTTTTCACATTTGTTAATTTTGTTCCAAATTTTTATGGGTTATTGATTCGTTTTGACGAGGGGAATCAGAAATTTACTTTTACCCAAGTATTTTGAGAAATAACCACTTTTTAGTTTAAAAGGTGACTTTTTTTTGTTTGTGCTAAAAAATAGTTATTTTTCAAAATATTTGGGTAAAAGTAAAAAAATTTACTTTTCGATTCTTCTTGTTGAGACGAATCAATAACTCACAAAAATTTGGCACAAAATTAACAAATGCGAAAAAAAATCAAATAAAAATAACTTTCATATTTAAGTTAAGTTTAAATTAAGTTCATAAGAACGCCGAAGGAGGATGACAGCTGAATTATCTAACGCGTTATCTAACGCGCATGTTTTTCCAAAGTATGTATGACGCAGAAGCTCTGTAATTGACCAATAACTCCTCGGCTGAATTATTTGACGCGTTTATTTCTTGAAGCATGGACAACCTCTCACATTGCATGGCTGAAAATAGATCGGTGGAAAAACATCATTCAAGGGTTCAGAGTTCAGACCTACTTGCAAGTCTTCTATGCATAAAATAATGCATTGTACCTTTTTTTTAATTTTTTTTTAAATCATTGTAATTGCAATTTGGAGTAGCAATCAAATTATATAAAGTGATAGCGAATGAAATCCAATCAAAATTGGAGTACTGGAATCGAATTTGTTTTTGCTACAAATATCGTTTTCTGTAGGGCAGTCAATCGGTAATAATTTTTCTAGTAGTAATACATACTTGTTTTGGAAAAATGACGGTTCAGGATGTGTTTTAATAATTAATACCCGTCAAGAACAAATGTATTTCTAAATATTGACCCCACTGCCAGAGATTTTTGGTTCCGCTCTTTGCTGAGTCGTGCTCTCCTTAAGAACAATATACCCTCATTTTCGAAGATATAGGAATATCTTACTCTACCTAAACATTAGACCCTCTCTCTCTGCTAGGGCTCCTCGGTGCCGCCGCGCCTCCGGGGGGGGGGGGGAGGCGCCTCCCTCCCTCTCCCCACGGGCTCCTTTCTCCTACTCTTTCTCTTGCTATCTCTCTATCTCCTCCCTCTACTCTCCTGATCCAAACCCTTCTCGCTGTTTCTCTCTGTCTCTATCTCGGGCATCGCCCTTTCTCGTGGGGAGGGTGTGGCGGCTGGGTGTATTGCTCTCCGCCACCTATCCGAGGTTTCCCTGGCTACCTCCGGAGGTCTAGAGGCGCTGGGTGTTCAGATGATCGGTGGTCGTGGGAGGCGGTGTGGTGGGGGTATTTGATCCAATTTGCTTGGGTGGAGGCGTCGGGCAGTGATGTGGTGGAGGTGTAGATAGGGCTTTCTAACTTTTGTTGTTGTAGGTGTTATTCAAAATCGATTGGTAAATTAAGATGGCGGTCGGATCTGGTTCGGTGTCTCTCTGGCGGCGGCGAGTTGGTTGCGGTCCTCATGATTGGTTTGCTCTTGGTCGTCTTTGTGTGTCGAATTCCGGCCAGCGGCCTTTCTGAGGTATCATTTGGGTGAGGGATCGGCAGTTCGTTGTCTTCGGTCGGTTGCTGCTGCTTGTGTTGATCGTGAATCTTGGGGTTTTTTTGTGTTTTCTGCTATGTCTTGGTGGTCGGTTTTGGTTCCCAAGCTGTGGCTGCATTGGTGGTCTCCCTCGTAGGCCGGTGTCCAGCCGCTGGTTGCTACTTCTGGGAGCAACTGGATCAGCTTAACAGCGAGGCTAGTTTCTCTAGTGGTTTGTATGGTAGTGGCCGCCGTTGTGGCTAGGGTTTTGGGGGTTGGCTTGGGTGCGCCGGTCTAGGGTTGGGCCAGGTTTTAGGTGATTGGATTGTATTGTTTTATTTGAGTGTTCGGTTGGGCTCTAATGTTTTTATTTTGTGATCCCTTGTAGATCCTTAGGTGGTTGGGCTTTTGCCCATTTCATGTGTATGATTGTTCCAACTCTTTGTTGGATTTCCTTTTCCCTTTCCTTAAATAAAATTTCATCTTTGCTGATAAAAAAAAGAAAAAGACCAATATACCCTCTCCTCATGGGCTTGGTTGATCGGTGTTCCTTCCTCAAACAACAACCTTCAAGTTTACATTTGTACGGCGAAGCAAAAATTTACAAACCTTTGGTTATCCGACACTCCAAAATCACTTGTAAACATATACGATGGAAGCAAGAGGTTTAAATTGATGGCATTCTCAGTGGTTTTTCTAGAACAAGTAAAGAACTAAACAATAATAAAAAGAGTTTTTTTTTTTTTTGCTTTTATCCCCTAAATTATTCATATATTTCTACTTTGTCCCTAAACTACCAATTTGTAGAATGACAAATTTACCCCTTTCATTTGGGTTGTGATCCCACGTGATAGGCATGTGAAAGATTTTCCATCTAAAATGTTAACTGCCGTTATCAATTGGATGACATAGGAAGCAATTGGAAACTTGAGGGGATATATTTGTCAAATTGGAAGTTTAGGGATGAAGTTGATGAAATGTGGATAGTTTAGGGGATAAAAGTAAAAAAAAAATATTACGAGACACTAGCTCTGTCTGTTTCATTGCAAGTGGGTAAGCTTTTCATTGGATGTGCCCGCTCGGAACATCCGGGCCGTCCAATACACTTTTGGACGGCTTGGATTTGGAGAGATAAAGTGGTGGCATGAGAGGAGAGAGAGGGTTTCAAACTGGGCTGTCCAAAAGTGCATTGGACAGTCCGGATATGCCGAGCGAGCACCACGTGTAATATACCCACTCGGCACCAAAAAATTTCTCGTAGGTGGGTTTGGAATGAAAAGTTAAGTAACTTATCGTTTTGTCTAAATTTGAATTTTTAGTTTTTGTACTTTTTAAAAAAACTTATGAGTTTCGATCAAAATTTTATACTTTCGGATTACTCTCGCCGAGATGAATTAATAAGTCACAAAAATTTGATGCAAAACTAATAAATGCAAAAAAAAAAGTTGAATAAAAACAAAAAAATAAGTTACTGTTGTATCCCCACCCTAATGATACCATGTACTGATATTTCAAGGCATATAAATGTTTTTTTTTTTTTTTTTATAATTAATGATACCATGTACTAAACATAGCTCCTAAGAAAACATAAACA
>BPLS01000499.1:154311-168851 GCA_019656275.1 Rhododendron kiyosumense | reverse complement strand
GGGTTGACAATTTCCGGAACAGAAACTGAACCGTGTAACTGGAAGAATCATCCGGGAAACCGATTCTTTTCATTGGAGCGGATCGGTTGGGTTGGCCAATAAAGGCAGAAGTCGCACAACGAAATGCAGATCGGAGGAGACTGAGGAGTAAAGCCAAGAAAATGCAGAAAATTTACCGATTTGCAGATCGGTGGAGTCGTGGACGCCTGGAGTCTAGACGCCGGATAGTGTGCGTCTGTGCAAGAGACCAAGAGAGAGACGGTGGACTGGACGGATCAAGGCGGAGGCTCAAGGCGGCAGCGTCAGATCTGGAGTGGAGGAGCGCGGGGTGTACAGAGACTTGGGAGCTGGCTTTGGCGTTTTTCATTTGGGAAAGGGAAAGTGGGAGACCGACAGTGACTCAGATGATCAGATGAAAACAGGTAGTAATCAACACAAATCCCTTCAAAATATTAGTTATAGAGGCTCATATAGAGCACGCCAAATGAAAGGGAAAGGAAAAATAAGAGAAACTGGAAAAAAAAAAATTTCAGAAGTTAAGCCCTAAAAAATTAGGAATCTGAACCAGTGGGATTCTTCAGTCCTCCGATGGATCCGAGCCAAATATTATGCAACTTGACCGACAGCGACTCAGATTGTTTAATTTCTTCGAACGGTTGTCTCGCTTGCAATTAGTATATTATTCCCGTCTAAATTGCCTAATGTGTTATGCTATATGGATATGATGTACATATGCATGGATGAGAATAAATTATACACAAGTTATTTGCATATATTTACCATTGTTTTATACACCCCACACTTGTCGATGTCTCACGGTAATTGAATGTGTTCCGGAAGTAGGACCGTGGGAGTAATGATCTATTGCATAACATTATTCGTGGTTTCAGTCAATATTGCATACATTTGAAATTTGTCTCTTGCATTGTCAACAAAATCTTTGAGTTATCTTTAGCAGTGACAGTAAGTGTAAGGATGAAATGGATTGCGACCTTTCAAAAGTGTAAGAAACGATTACACTTATGGGTTGTAATATTACCGGTGGGTAATGGTAATATCTCAAGCCTATTGAGTTCTGAAATGTATAAAAAACCTAGCCAGTTTGGAAAGTAAATACTACTCCTAGTTAAGCCTATTGTTAAACTTCCTATATGTTTGTCGTGATGTATGCCATGATAACGTGATTAGAACAATTAATAGAAAGCACTGGTTCATTAGCTTCCATTGCGACTGTTGACCATTGCTTTTATGAATGGATGCTTTAGCAATTGTTTGCTGTCAATGGGTGTCATTAATTATTGCAAGAGACACATTGCTTGGTTGCCAAGTGTCCTTTGAGAAATGTCACACATATATGGTAAAAGGAGTGATGCTGTATGTACCGATAGGGGGAGGGAAATCGTACCGATGGCCGCCGGCGGGTCGTCTCCGGCCTCTGGACAGCACGAAAAAAAGGGTGCTCGGATCAAGCACCCTACACATCTCGGATGCCGTTGATTCCCACGCGGGCCCTATCAGTTTTTTTTTTAGAATTTTTGGACAGCTCGGATCGGCCGTCCGGTGGCCAGAGACGACCCGGCGGCGGCCATCGGTATGATTTCCCTCCCTCAGTCAGTACTTATATCTTTACTGTGGTAAAAGATTGTGACTAGTCATTCATTACTGTTAAGAGTGGCCTTAGATTAACTGATTCTTTTGTGTTTTTACTATGAAGAGAATTCATACTAAAACTGACCTGTTGGCAAAGAGTTGCAATGGTCCGTGTAGCCCTGACGGGTGAATCATTAATCTAATGGCTTCTTTGAGGCAATGATTAAACTTACTGGGAGGACATGTTTGTCATATGCTAGTGAGGCCTGGTGGTTTCTTATTGGAATACTTTGTTGTACCAAAGTTGGGATTGTCTTCTTCTGTTGAGGCAAGCTTTAAGTAGTAAAGCACGAGGTGCTTCTCATGGATAATGGGTAGATTCATCATGATGCATGTTAAATTAGTTTGGCTGACATCTTTTGTTTTGAATGCTAATAGACTTCGGTTTTTGTATATCAGCATTTAGAAGTTAAAGATTCAATTGTCTTCTTTTTCAAAATAAAATTGGATTTTAGTTTGGAATTTTTGAAAAGGTACTGAGTGAGAATTTTGTGAAATGTGGCTACACCTTTTTTCACATGAGTTGTGACTTTATGTAAATAGTTGTAACATCCATTAAATTGGGGTGTGTTCGTTTGGGACAAAAGTGATCGTTAGAAAGGAATGTAAAACATGGGGTGCCTCCAAGAGGCATAACCTTTCCTAATTATTTGTTTAAAGGGTACCTACTAATAGGCATGTTCTTTTCATTAATTGTCTTTAAGAGACATGGTTTACTAGAGACACAACCCACATACAAGGGTGCTTATAAATCTATTAATAAGCCATTTGTAAAGTCATTTCAAAGACCAGAAAATTCCATACTGTATTGCTCTCTTTCTCTCTATACATTCCCTTCCTAGAATGGCAAACCGATATTCTATTATTCCACAGAAATAGAATATCAGTCATTGGTTCTTTTACATTTGCTAAGTGGATATTCTGTCTATCTTCGTTTGTGTAATCACGGCTAGAAACATCCTAGAGTTCGGATTCGATTTATCTTGAAGGCGGATTTACTGTAACTCGATGCACACCTTTTGGTGGGGGCAAATTCTGTCTTTAAGAAAGCTTTCTCCTAAAGCGACTCGAATTGCTTCTTCTGTTCCAAATTCTAAAAAGACGATACCATCACATTCGTCATTTTGAAGACCGGATTACCAACATTCTATAATGGCGTAATGATCTCATAAATGGACAACTGGAAATGTATGAGAAAGAGGTGTCTTTGTTCTCAGGGTGATTATTACTAAAAGATTGAGTTTTGAATGTGTTGGTCGAAGCATCGTTACGGTGCAGCATGCTACACTGCTACTCCCATGTTAAACAAATTTTCCAGTTATTTTAATTCTGGAAATTGAAGTATCATTACTCGCTGTTTTGTTCCTTTCTTTTTGGAGAAAATGACGGTTCAAGACATGTTTTAATAATTAATACCTATCAAAGACATGCTGAAAATATTTATTAATACTGAAAATGTCCTTAACGAATATTATATCAAAACACGTCATTGGCCGCTATTTTCCCTTCTTTCTGACTTGAAGAACTTTACACGTAGCGATCATTTGGTTTGCAAGGGAAACGACAAGAGTAATTGGCACCGCTTGAAGAATCGGTTTATGAGAAGGCTCATTGGTAAGGTTTGACTAGTACAGTTGTATTGGATCTGATGTCTCGATCTCCAACATACAATCACACTGTTTCCCTTACCCTTAAATATAGGAAAATTATAATGCCAAAACCCTTTTTTCTTTTTTTATGTCAAAACTATTTTAGTTGGTGCCAAAACTCTAGTGCACAAAAGAATTTTACCATTTGTAATGTCCAAGACTTTTATGCACTAGAGTTTTGACACTAACAAAAACGGTTTTGGCATTATCACTGTTAGGACCACGGGCCATGGTCTCTCTGTGTTGGCAAATTCCAAAACAAAACACACATTTATTTGTATCCCTTTTTATCGAGTTGTAATTTATTTATTTTTATTATTTAAGCTGGCGAGTCTGTACAAGATTAGAGTGGAAGGAATCTTGTTGTGTAATTGAGAGAGAGCATATCAAGCGGATAAAATAGGAAAGATTTGATTGTGTGAGAAAAGAATCGCTACAAATGGAAAATAGATTAAGCTGGATCTTTTCCTCCATGTCTAACAAATTCATGAGATTAGCTTTCCAATTTATTGGCACTGGTGGCAGCCTTCAATTTAGGTGAGGCAAAAAAGGCCGAATGCTGGTCCTAATATAAAAAGACAAGTCTATGAGGATTTTTGACACACGAATAGGGACAACAACTTCGTATCAATTTTGTGCCGTATATTGAAAAGGAGGGTTTTTATTCTTTTGAATTTTGGAGTACAATGGGATCGATGGATCATTAAGTGTACAAGACATCTTCAAGAGGCCGTTTCAACATCTTCTTCAACTTATTTGAGAAAAGCCCTAAGGAGGATATATTCCTAGGCAAGTTAAAGTCCTTCGGTGGATTTCCAGGAGGCAAACGAAAGGCTTGTGGATTCAAGGCAGCGGCGGTCAAGCACTGGGTGTAGTGAACGTGGACTCGCCAAGTAAGTCTTAGGCTCGATTGTAAGGATTCAAATCGTAGGGTAAGATTACTTGTAATTACACAATGTTTATAATGTTTGATTCCTTCCCGCGGTTTTTTCCCTTTTAGGGTTTTCCACGTATATCTTGGTGTTCTTATGTTTATTGCTTTCCGGTGATTGATTGGGTTTATATATATTGATTGTGGGTTGATATTGAAAATTCGAAACATAGCAAATATTTATAATCCTACGAAAGCTAGGATTTTTCAATCACTACCCTAAATATAATTCATGCTTAGCCTAGTGTGTTTTTGTGGAGGTGTGTAACCTTGGGGTTAAACCAAAAAGGTGCGAGGAAGTGTCACCATATATTGAGGATATGTGACCTATGGAGTTAATGAAAGGTGTGACCACTAAGTTCAAACCAAGCAGTGCGACCATTGTGGTTATATTGACATTTGTGGCTGTTGATTTTACGCCTAGAGACGTGACCCTTGGTGAACAAGTCACGCAATTATTGGTGACTAAGTCACATTTCTTTGTCCTTCTAGAAAAGTCACCTGGGCCAAAAAAAAAAGGAAGCGCCAAACGTGTAAATTCATGTTTCGGATTTTTTGAAATTCAGTTTTCATGGACTAAGAAAATCCGTTTGCTATGTCTAAATTGGCGTGAAACTGAAATTGAAATATTTTAGTTTCTACGATCTTGAGTGGTTGATAATTATCAACTACGCCCCACTAGATACTTTTGAATAAAGTGAAATCGATTTTTATGCTATGGAGAATATCCTGTGTTGAATATGCAAAGATACTTAGAATGCATGTTGTAGTTAAGCATAAAATTTTCAGAATATGAGTAAAGAGTTACTCAATATAGGGTGAGTTACCCAATGTGGGGGTTGTTTCTTACTAATGTGTCTTGAAATCTGAGAGATGAAGAGAAAGTTTTTGACATCATTTGTATTCTGTCATAAACTATGAAAATTATATTGATAAATTCTGAATTAATTTCAAAATTGTGCGGGAAGCAATAATTATAATTTCCACAATGTTAAAACTTTTGTTGCACTCTTGGAGATGTCCAACTATACTTGAAGAATAAAGTATTGTGATATGAGTATCCAATTTAAAGTTTTAGAATCCAAAGGTGGATTTACTTTTACAATTGAATTGCAACAGTGAGTTTGAAATCCTCGCATATGTATGGTATGCAAGGTGTACAATGGAATCTGATCAACTCATTGTATTAAACAAAAAGCTAGTGAGCGGAGCGGCTATGCGACTCCTTAGAGGAGGATGCTCTAACGTAGCCCAATTATGTGCTAAGAGTTGTAAAGTGATGGCCATCAATATTAAAAAAGGCATAGAAGACCACATGTAACAGTAAGCAAGTCTCGATATTATAGCAACATGGCCGGCTCTGAGGTTTTTTGGGCCCGATACAAACTTTTCAAATGGGGGCCCTTGTAAATAAAATCATCAAGCTGATATAAAGAAAAAATACTTTAATTTTTTGTATTCGATCTGTTTTCAAAGATTAATAAAAAAATTTGCCGTTCAAAAAAAAAATTTACTTCAAGTATTGCAAAACGAAATCACAGAAACCTAATTAAACATCCAAATAAGATTGGTCATGGTGGTATCCAGTGTGCATCTCAGCTATCCAAAAGTATTTAGGACAGGCCGAATTTGATATAGAGAGAGAGGAGAAAGAGTGGTCGGATTTTGAAGTCCAACACACCTTTGGACAGTTGAGATGCACACTGGACACCACCATGCCCGTTCAGCACCCAAAAATTTCTCCCGGTTCTCACTACCTATATTTCCCATCACACTATGGGAAATTATTGGCTACACTTGCAGTATCAATCTTCTACAATAGACAATTTATCATTTGTAGTACTCCTTCCGTTTCAAAATTTTGGTCAATTTTCTTCCTTTTTTTTTATATAATTATGTATTGTTCACAATTAAAAAGTTGAATTTTCGAAACAGAAGCAACAACCTTGGATGGAGGGAGTAATTCGAATACCTAAGTACATCCCTCTCTCTCTGTTTGTCGTGCTAGCTAATTAAATTCAGCAACTCAAGTGATTTTTTTCCTCGTGTTTTCAGAATTTTTGTTACTTAAGAATTATTTTCTGTATTTTTGTGCACAACTTGCTTTGTGAGGCCCCTTCAAGATAGCACATAAATAATTTGAGCTATTAATTAATTTTAAAATAATTTTTCTGATAGTTAAATATTTAAAAAAACTCAATCGAATAACTGTAAGTGCTTAATTCGTTGTTCTAGAGGACCGTAAGTGCTTGATTGGTCGCTCTAGAGGACGCAAACCCACGTGGAGGAGGGGGCCACTTGGAGTTGACCTCAACTACCTGAAAAAACAGCCCACAACTGCACTTAAATTGACTCACGCAAAAAATGAGTTGTCCAAAATCAATAAAAGTAAACACATGTACACAGGAAAGTAAAAAATGTGTTCATGGTTATAACTTAGAAAAAATATATATAATTGCCACTACGGATTACAAGTACATGTAAGTATATTCAATGATCAAATGGGCAAGCAGGGGAGTTGGTAGATTCATGTTTAACTAATTAGTACTCCCTCCGTCCCAATTTATTTGTCCCAGTTCTATTCTAACCGGATAAAAAAATTAGTTATATCTTTAAATTGGTAATGAATTTTATATCCAATATAGATCTTGTTTGATAAATCTCAATTTATTTTTATAATACAATATTTTCAAAATCACCTAAAACATTATAAATTACAAGATATAATTAATTAAAAAATGGCACGAACTTTCAAAAGTGACAATTAAATTGGGACGGAGGGAGTATCTTTTTGACAACTAAAAACATCAAAACTAAAACATCTAATCAATGAAATTCTCCACAATCACCACATAAATCCAACCACTAACACTACCTTCCCTGTTAACCTCCTTACTCTTTCAGAGGCACAATGCCAATGTAATAAATAAATAAAAATGGGAGTGTCTGAAACATGGACCAGAAAGGGGGAGCGTACATCAAAGATGTCTTGTAAATAAGTAATCTCTCCTCATGTCCACAATCTTGGAGTCATTGGAGTAACCCAACATATGACCAGATAGTGCAATCGTCATACTATTATTATCAAGCATGTAATTGCAGGATACATGCTAATGTGCTCTCATACTGCGTAATTCTCTTATTTTTTCTGCAAAATCAGGAGTCCCGGCCCCTATATGATTTCCATTTTCAAAGATAAACTAAAGGTCCCCTACTAATGGATTATACACAAGAGACTGGTCACATACCAAATCATCTGCAGCATATGAAGAGAGGATTTTTGTGAAACTGCCTGCTGATATTCAAACTAAAACATCTTTTCTCGTTTTAAAGCAAATCAATAAATAAATAACCTATCTTCTACTAATATGGCTGTACATATTATCTATTAAGACAATACTGAATGCCGAACCAACATTTCAGTATGGCGACAGTATTTTTTTTTCCTTTTCTGTGGCTTCCTGTTCCGATTCTGCTTTATAAAAGGAAGTGTCAGTTGCTCCTGTAAACCATTCCTATTTTATGCTTACAGGAGCGGAAGATTGAGCAGCCAACAAAAAGCACACCAAAGAGTAGAAGATTTCTAGGTGAAACTGAACATTATAATCACCCATCGAATTTACAGGTTCAATAGATAGTCCTACAAACATAATGTGGTTATCATCCATTTCATATATCAGCAAAACTGACGAGGTGACCAATCTCTGAGAAACAACTAGGGTAGTAAAACAAGATCTCAGATTGGGGTTTCATAATCTTCACCCTAAAAAATAGAAACAAAATCGAAACTCATGGAATCAACAACCCATGCATACCAGTCGAAACCCACAAATCCATAGCATACAAAATCAAACCTTACACTGCCAAGGAATAATCAGAAACAAATTCGAAACCCATGGAATCAATCAACCTTGCATACCAGTCGAATCCCACAAAACCCTAGCATACAAAATCAAACTCAACACTGCAATGGAATTGAAATAGCAATAAAGAGAGTGCCATGGAATAAAAATACACAAAATCGAAACCCACAAAACCCTAGCCAGTCGAAACCCACAAAATCCTACCAAACAAAATCGATCTGGAATAGAAATACCAACAGAGAGAGTGCGGGAAGAATAGCAACTGAAAAGGCACAAAAAAATCAAACCCACCTCACGAATCGAACTCAAATCGAAAACCACCCAAAATCGCCACAACCCTCTCGTCTCTTCAAAGAACCAGTGCAGCGAGAGTTGAGACAGGAAAATGGTACCTCGGGATGGGAAAGGGGGATTAGGAGGGGAAGATTCGTCCGAAAAACAGGGAGATTTGGAGGGATTACACAGCGACTGGTCGAAGGTAGCCCATTCCCAACACCCCCTCAGGCAGTATTAGGTGGTGTAGTGGAACACCGGGTGAAGAGAATTACCCCTCCAGAATAGACTGCCAAACGGGGTATATGGATGGGTCCCCAGTATTAAAGCGGATAACCCAACACCCCTTTACAATACCCCATCCAAACAGGCCATTAATTCTTTGTTCTAGAGGACTGTAAGTGCTTCACTCTAGAGGACACAAACCCACGTGGAGGAGGGGGCCACTTGAAGTTGACCTCAACGTACCCAAGTTGATGCTCATGGTCTTCCCAATAATTTCCATAGCATTTGCTTCAACCATTATCATGTGTTTCTCTCTCATCCCCTTTCTACTCCCTCACCCTCATCACCTGTGAGATATCTCTCCAAATTCCCCATTCTTAAAAGTTGCTGCCAGTGTTCCTAAGAAATTCTCCGGAATATGTCATCTTTAGACAGCCGGAATTATGAAGAAAGTCAAATTAATCAACCAATAAGCCTTGCCGCCAATGTTGCTAGTGGTACGGACTAGAGTCACGGAAACAATCTTTCAAGAAATGGGACAAAGCTTTCCGAAGTCTTTTTTTTTTTTTTTTTTGATAAGCACTCCTTTCATAAAAGCACGAAACACATTACAATCTCTTAGGAGCATACCCCTGCTATACACTGCCTTCTACAAAGAATTAACCACACTATTCACTAAATCACTATACTATATCTATACAACAAGGACAAAACTATTCATCTAGCTAGATCAAAAATTTTCCCAGAAAGCTGCCAACTATCACATAAAACCTTGTTTTCCTGAGTAGGCTTCACACCCCGCTTAGAGCTAAGAGAATCCCTTATAGAATTGATAATGTGGAGAAGCAACCGGTCTTGAGGGAGGGCTTGGTGTTGAAAAACTCTTTTATTCCGTTCCAACCACAAACTGTAGACTGTAGCAGCCAAAGCAGTCTTCAAAATCACACTTCGGAAGCTATTATTGTGAACATTCTGAACATACCAAGCAATCACATCAACTAACAAATGGGGCACTGGACTATTAGAAGACTTACACCAAACAGAATGCCACACAGAACAAGACACAAGGCATTGGAAAAAAAGATGGTGATGAGATTCCAATCCAGTAGCAAAGAAAACACAGTCCACAGCGACATTCATGCCCCAACTAAACAGCCTATCCTTTGTACTCAGTTTATGCTGGATTGCTAACCATAAAATAAAAGCCCAACGAGGAACGTTCCTACTAAACCAAACAATCTTAGTCCACTGTTGTATAGGAAGTTTAGTCCGAATAGCTTCCCAAGCTGAGTGGACAGAATACCCAGTCGGGTGAGGGAGCCAAACAACCGAATCCTCCTCTCCACAAATTGGCTTGAAAGTAGGAGGAGTCTGAGACATGATTGTTTGGGTGACCATATTCCTTTGCCGTGGCCATTTCCAATCCCCATTATGAACAATAGAAGACACCTTTGAATGTAATGATCTGCCAAGGTTAAAGACAACACTCTCTCCAAATCTATTGAATAAAGGGCCAAGAGGGTGCCAATTGTCAAGCCACAAGAAGGTACCTTGACCATTGCCAACCTTATATTGAATTAAAGGCTGTCCAACGCTTCTAAGGCCAAGCACTTTCCTAATAGTCCAAGAAGCTAGCATCGATAGGGATATCCATAGACCATAAACATTGACCCTTTATAATATAGGTGTGGACCCATTTTACCCAAAGAAGATCTACTTTTTTGCATAGAGCCCACAAATGCCTTAGCATGGTAGCCTTATTCCACTCCTTTATCCTTCTAAACCCCAGGCCACCTTCCACTTTAGAACTGCACACAAAATCCCATTTGATTTTGGCAGAAGAGGACTTAAGTTCAGTGCCAGACCATAAAAAAGCCATTAAGGTTTGCTCAATCTCCTTAATAACTTTGCCAGGAATGATAAAGATAGAGCTCCAATACACTTGAACACTAAACAACACAGATTGAATCAATTGAGCCCTACCCCCATAAGACAAATCATTATTAGACCACCCATGAATTCGTCTCAGAATTTTCTCCTTCAAAACTACACAATCTGCAGCCCTTAATTTGGTAGAAATAAGGGGAACCCCAAGGTATTTAACAGGAAGAGAAGCCACAGGAATAGGAAGAATATTGCATAATAACCCTTGAACACTCTCTGAAACCCCAGAAAAAAACACAGAATTCTTTTGCATATTAGGTTGGAGACCAAAAAACAAATGAAAATCATGAAGCAACTGGTTGACGAGAGAAAATGAATCACTAGAAGCTCCACACAATATGAATAGGTCATCTGCAAAGACTAGATGAGTCAGATTAATACCTCTGCACTTGGGATGAAAGCTGAACTGTCCCAAAAGTATTCTGTACTGCAAGAGGGCAGAAAAAGCTTCCATAACCAAAAGGAATAAGTATGGAGAAATAGGGTCCCCTTGCCTCAACCCCCGCTGCCCTTGAAAGTAACCTTCCAACTAGCCATTGATCACTACTAAATATTTGGCAGAACTAACACATTTCTTGACCCAAAAAATGAACTTAGCAGGGAAACCCATGGCGAGCATAGTATCAAACAAGAACATCCAATCCACAGAGTCGTAGGCCTTCATAAGATCAATCTTAATAGCACATCTAGGTTCACCCCCGTCTCGATGGTAACCCCTAACCAACTCTTGCATTAACAGAACATTGTCAACAATAGATCGACCTTTAATAAAGGCAGACTGAGATTGGTTAATCAAACAAGGCAGAATAGGCTGTAACCGATTAGAGAGAACCTTGGTAATGCATTTATAAACTACATTACAGCAAGAAATAGGTCTGTAATCTCTAATGGTTGAAGGGGAACTCACTTTAGGCACAAGAGAAATAGCTGTAGCATTCCATTCCTGAAGCAAACAACCATGCACAAAGAAAGACACCACTGCAGCAGTAAACTCCTGACCAACTACAGCCCAATTCGTTTGGAAAAAGAAAGAGTTGTATCCATCTGGCCCAAGGGCCTTATCCCCATTAATTCCCCAAAGAGCTCTCTTAATCTCAACAACAGAAACAGGGGCGATTAAGGCAGCTGCCTGAGTTGTGGAAAGTTGAACAGGAATAGCTTGTTGTAATAAATCCTTGGCATCCACTCTAGCATCAAAGGAAGTACCAAGAAGCCCCTCATAGTAACTCAAGATCTCAGACCCTGTTTTAGCCGGAGCCTTGTCCAAACAGTTGCCCTTTTCAAACAATCAGAATCCAATTGATGGTGGGGGGATAGAGTCTGAGGGCACCTGTCGTTCCTTTTCACTAGATGAGGTACTAATAGCTACAGACAATTTTGATGATGCATTAGTTATCGGGAAAGGAGGATTTGGAAAGGTATATAAAGGGTTCATCGATTATAGTGCTACGATGGTTGCCGTAAAGCAGTTGAATTCCAAGTCCAAGCAAGGTGCGGGAGAGTTTTGGATGGAGGTCAAGCTAGATGCTTTCGAAGCTCCGGCATGCTAACCTCGTTGTGCTAATCGGCTACTGCAACGAGTGTCAAGGGATGATTCTTGTTCATGAGTATATAGCTCTGGGACCCTTGCCGATCATCTCTATAGGCGCAAAACGAGTTTTTATTAGGGGTGTTCAGAAAACCGTCTGAACCGTAAAATCGGCCCGATCCGGACCGAACCGTCCTATTCGGTCCAGTTCTGCGGTTCTACAGTCAAATTATGGTTCCAAAAAAATAAAAACCGTTAATTTTTGGTACAGTTACCGGTTCTCAATTAATGAACCCTGGTTAAAACCTAACCGGACCGTTTAAAACTAAGATAAATATAGATATACATATGTGTGTATAATTAAATATGTACTCAAATTTGGTAGATTAACCTTTTTCTTGCTAAATTTAATTAATTTAGAGATGAAATTTTATTTATTAGGAAAGCTTTTACTCCCTCCGTCCCTTATTTTGAGTCCAGTATTTCATTTTGGGTTGTCCCTTAATAAGTGTTCATTTTGTAAAATTAGTGAGTAAAAGTTGGTGCATTGTCTATTTTGTCCCTAAAATTATATTCCATTTTAAAAAGTAAGTGAGTAAAAGTGTAATGATGATGGATAAGTAGGGAAAGTGGAGGAAAAAAATGATGTGAAAGGTATAATGATGATGTTTTTTTAATAAATTGGAGTTACGAAGCAGAATACTTAAAATGGGATAGAGGGAGTATTTTCTTTCTTCCTTTCCTATTCTAGGAGATTATTTTTCTATTTCTTTAATTTTATGAATTCATATTTTGTAAATAAGTGTTTAACGCTTATTGGATAGAACCGGAATTGAACCAAAACTAGACCGGTCTTGCGGTTTGGTTCTAGTTAGGTTCCATGCATATATTGGTTTGGTTCTGGTTCCCAATTTTCTAGAACCATTTGAAATGGTCCAGTTACTGATTTTCTAGAGAACCGAACCAATCCGAACTATGTACACCCCTGGTTTTTATCCTCTCTCTTGGGAGGAAAGGCTCGACATGTGTATTGGTGCCGCCCGTGGATTAGACCACCTTAATAGTGGTACCAGCCAGAGTTTCATACATAGAGATGTAAAGAGCACAAACATTCTAATAGACGAGAATTGCGTAGCTAAGATTTTCGATTTTGGATTGTCTAAAGGCCCTACAAATCATTCAATAACCCATATAAGCACAAAAGTGAAAGGCACATTCGGGTATTTGGATCCTGATTACTTCCGCACTCATAGACTGATGGCGAAATCCGACATGTATGCCTTTGGTGTGGTATTGTTAGAAGTGTTATGTGGGAGGCCACCCGTGGATAGTAAACTAGACTCTGAGCAAATCGGTTTAATCTATTGGGCTCAACGGTGCTTCAAAAATGGAAAGTTTGCCGAAGTCATTGACCCATCTCTCAGTGGACAAATAGCACAACCATGTTTGAAGTCTTTTGTTGTACTTGCCAATAATTGTTTAAGTGAAAAGTCCAAGATCACGGCCTACGATGGCTGAAGTGCTGGGTAGGCTTGAGCTCACATTGTTGTCCCAACAGAGAGGAAGAACAGAGGGAATAATGACAAATGGGTTTCAATGTACGATGGACCGGTGGTGGAGGGAGTGGAAAGGACAATAGTTTCTCAAGCGGACAATCAAATGATTAGCCGCAGAAATCAGATTCGAAAACTGGTATCCAATTTTACCGTGAATTCTCACCAGCCGACATTCGTGTAGCCACAAAAGATTTCAGTAAGAGCTTTTTGGTACATAATTCGGACAAGGTGTATAAAGGTAGTGTCAATATTGATGGTAAAGTTCTTGTTGTTGCGATCATAAGGTTTAAGAAACTTGAAGGTGTTGGGAATGAGATTCATCCAAAGAGACTGCTCCTCCACCCCAACATACTTTCTCCGATAGGGTTTTGCACTGAGGGAGACCGCGCTGATCCTCTTGTACGATTACACGGCCAGTGGGTTCTTACAAGATCATTTGCATTATACAGATAGCCCACTTGCCCGGGAAATGCGACTTCAAATTTGCATTGGAGCTGCGCAAGGACTAGAATATCTCCATGCAAACGGAGAGCTTGAACTCATCCACCGCTGCATTGAACCATCCAGCATTCTACTGGACAAGAATTGGGTCGCGAAAGTTATGCTTTCCAACATAAGAACTACGACCAGTACCTGCACAGGCCTACTTAGATCAACTACAATGCACTACAACTCTAGCTATCAGGGGGATGTCCTATACTCATTCGGTGTATTGTTTTTGGAAGTACTGATTTGTAACAAGCGGTTGGGTGGGCTTTTCTACGAAAGAAAGCAGTTGGGTGCCTACAGGAACCCTAAGTATCCTGACTTGCCACTAAAGTACGTCTTGGATGATATTATTTTGTCCAGTAACAAATATCAGGTCATGGATCCGCACCTTGTTGGGAAAATAGGACCAGAGTGTTTGGGGGAATTTGTCAA
>BPLS01000499.1:111568-154255 GCA_019656275.1 Rhododendron kiyosumense | reverse complement strand
GTTGTACTTGCCAAAAATTGCTTAAGTGAAAGTCCAAGATCACGGCCTCCGATGGCTGAAGTGTTGGGTAGGCTTGAGCTCGCATTGTTATCCCAACTGAGACGAAGAACAGAGGGAATAATGACCAAGGCGTTTCAGAGTATGATGGACAGGTGGTTGAGGGAGAGGAAGGACAACAGTTCCTCAAGTGGACAATCAAATGATTTGTTGAGGTCCAGGTAATATATCTAGGAAATGATTTGGTTATATTTTGTTGTGTTCCTCTAAAAGTACTATCTATTTGTAATTTTTAAATTTAAAAAATAATAAACTTCATTACAAGAAAACTCATAATAACTGACAAAAAAAATTGCAAATAAATACTTATATTTTAAGACTCCTTGGCTGAACAGGGCCGCTAGCCTATCCAAATCCTGAAACTTTCATTCATTGACCTATTTTCTGTCACAGTGAAGATCCTGAAATTCACTTTAAGTACATTAAGGCAGCTGCCAAGGCTGGACAAATCGAGGAGGTCGAACGCGTTACAAGAGAATCGAACTTCTATGATCCTGAAAAGACAAAGAACTTCTTGATGAAAGCAAAACTTCGCGATGCACGACCGCTTATCAATGTATGCGATCGTTTTGGGTTTGTTCCGGAGCTGGCCCACTACCTTTATTCAAACAACATGCTCAACTACATTGAAGGTTACGTTGAGAAGGTAAGAATTCTGTCAAGGGTCTTAGATAGCATTTTCGTCACTTGAAATTGAGAACTCTTGTGAACATGGTCAGTTGTTAATTTATTGCAACAAAAATGAATTTATAAACTGGGAATTAACAATTATTCCCTAGACCGGGTGTTAAGTCAAAGATCATTCCTAGGGGTAAAAAGCTAAGTTGTTGTAGATTCAATTGATGTCTACTTTAATTCCAAAATGAAATGGAATTGAATTCCCATTGGTTAAAACTTAAATTATTCTAAGAATGAATTAAGGTTTTGAAAACAGGAGAAAGAAGGGACAGGGGTTTCAATTCCACCTTACCCTTGCAATATAATCGTAATTAAAATTAAGCCATAGTAATTATTCAACACAAAAATATAGGAGGGTTGGTATTATTTCCTATTATCACGTTTAACTCCTCAATTTAGCTCCGTGTGCCATTCAATTGCTCCACAAGTTCTGGAACAAGAAAAACGAGTATCAAGCCCCAAGAAATATACTAAACATACGCAGCACACATAAATTAGCTAGAGAGAGTAAATGGGTACATTTACGTACCTATCAGAAGGCTACAATGCTGAACTATTCTTGAATTTCTCTTGATAGGTAAACCCAGGAAATGCTCTGTTAGTTGTAAGGCAGCTGCTGGATGACGACTGCCCTGAAGATTTTATTAAAGGCCTTATTCTATCTGTTCGTTCTCTGCTTATAATTGAACCACTGGTGGAGGAGTTTGAGAAAAGTTCAGCTCCCACTCTTTGCCTCCCTTTCTCTATCTCCTTAACTGCTTCGCATCCTCTCCTTTCAATGGTTAATAAAAACCTTTCATTGTTGAGAGAGAAAAACTGCTTCGGATCCTGACACTCAGCTTATGTTTTCAGGAAACGGCTTCGATTGCTTAACGAGTTCTTGGAGCATCTTGCATTGTTGTCCCAACATAGGGGAAGAAATGAGGGAATAAGGACCAAGGCATTTCACAGGATGGACCGGTGGTTGAAAACTGATACCCAGTTATACCGCCATTTCTCACTTGCTGACATTTGTGAAGCCACAAAAGATTTCAATAAGAGCTTTTTGGTACATAATTCGTGTTAGAGATTTTCAAAATAAAGGAGTCGTTGTTTTGGTTTTGTAAAATTTCCTTGTTTCCATAGAATGCTTGTTTTCCTCTTTGTGAGCTTTGTCCCACATTGGATAGTTGAGAGAAGTTGGAGTGGTATATATTAGGAAACATTCCTAATATGAATAACCAATGATCTAGTGAGGTGCAGCACTATGGTGCATCACCATACCGGCAACGCCGGTACGCACACGCGCGCGCGCGCGGCGTGGGCAGTGTGGCGTGGGCAGTGTGGCGTGGGCTGTGGCGCTTTAGCGGCGCTATTTCTTATTGCGAGTTGGCAGTAAGGTGGCGCTGACGTGGCATGCCGCATGTCGCACACGTGGCAGGTGAGTCACACGGAGCGGTTCCGATCGGGTGCAACTCGAGCCTACGGGTACGTTGGTTCGAAGAGTTGCGATCTCAGCCATCGATCGCGAACGGGCACGATCCAACGGATTGGATTAAATCCGATTGGGTGTGGATGAATCAGTACACCTGTTCGGTGTGACTGGGTGTGACTAATCGATCTAGACCATAGGATCTGATCCAACGGTCAGATTGGATCGGGTGCATACCCATTCTCAATGGGTGCGTAGTGGCCTATAATTAGACCACTACTTGTCAGAATCCAGAAGACAGAAAAATCCGAATTTCTCCCACATCTCTCTCTATGATTTTCTAGCATTCATTCTGCGTTCTGTTTTGCTGCAGAAAATAGAACACAGTGATTCTCGGTTCTTATATTCGTTCAAGCAGGTATTCTGTCCGTTCCGTTAGTGCAAACGAAAACGGAAAGAATTTCGAGTTCGGGCTTCGATTTATCTTGAAGGCAGATTTGCTGTAACCCTTTGCATACCAACTGGTGGGGGCAAATACTGTCTTTAGGAAAGCGACATAGTCGTGACTCGAAGCGTTTTACAGGTTTGGTGGAGATTTCGTCAACGGTACAGATTGAAGCGGCACAATTTTTCCAACAATTCGGACAAGGTGTATAAAGGTAGTATCTTAATCGATGGTAAAGCTCGTGTGGTTGCGATCAAGAGGTGTAAGAAACTTAAAGCTGTTGGGGATGAGATTCATCCAAAGAAACTGCTCCTCCACCCCAACATACTCTCTCCGATAGGATATTGCACTGAGCGAGACGAGCTGATCCTCGTGCACGATTACATGGCAAATGGGTCCTTCCAAGATCATTTGCATCGTGCAGATGCTCCACTTTCGTGGGAAACGCGACTTAAAATTTGCATTGGAGCTGCGCAAGGACTGGAGTATCTCTATGTGAACGAAAAGCGTGAACTCAACTACTGCCCCATTGAACCATCCAGCATTCTACTGGATGAGAATTGGGTTGCAAAAGTTATGCTTCCTGACGTAAGAACTAAGACCGATATCAATGCAGGCATACAGGGCTACAACTCCGTATATAAGGAGGATGACCTGAACTCATTCGGTTTAATGTTGCTGGAAGTACTGACTCGTAACAGGCAGTTGGGTATCTACGACGATGTGCCACTACACAGTTCGTTAAGAGACTTTCTCCATTCTGAGAACAGTTATCGGGTCATGGATCCGCACCTTATTTGGGAAAATAGCACCGAAGAGTTTGGGGGAATTCTTCGAGACAATGTTGAGTTGTTTGTTTAAACAGGGGGTCCAAAGACAGTCGATACACCACGTAGTGAAGAGCCTCCAACTTGCATTGGAAATGCAAAAGAATTGGCAGGTCACTAGTACTGGAACTCCGAGACGGACCATTTTGGACAAATACACTTTCGCCAATGAGCTGATCAAAATAAAATGGCAAGCACATCATGCACCCGAATACGAATGGACCGAGGGTCCACTTGGACCAATTTTGGTTTTGCGTTGCAAATCTGACTCTACCGCCCCCCTTCGTTAATTCTTGTCCATTGGATCCAAAATTTCAAATCCAACGGTGAAAGAGTAAAAAAAGACAGCTCTCTTGTCAGAGCGTTGCAAATCTGACTCTACTATGTAATATTTCATTTTACTACGTTTTTTCTATTTTTAATTCACGAATCTTATTTTTCTACAGTTTTTTAGACAAAGAATACTAATTTTATTGTGTTCAACTTGTATAATTTCGTTTTTTATCTATGTTAATCGTGTTAACTTGGTAGTAGAACAAAGGTTAAGGTATATTAAATGTTACAATTTGCTTTATTTCTTTACTTAGATTTGTGCAATATATTATACAATACATATAATAAAATGCGGTAAATGCGAAATGGTACCAAGATATACACCGGTACCGGTACATACCATTCCAATAAAGACATTTGTACACTTTTCGGTACAGGATTGACAACTTTGAGTAAGAGCCATTTCCAAATCTCAATGTTTCTTATTGCATTGCAAATCTGCGAGTAGATAAAAGAAATTCGTGATTCACTAACTAATCATATAGTTCTACTACTTGTTTGTTGTGATCTAATCAAATTCAAAAAAACTCTCACGTCTTCACATCTAAGTAAAATTTACCAGCAAATTAAGTAGAAACAAAACGGCTTTGAGTGTTTTTTGACCCGTGCGAACTTTTCAAGTGGGGGCACTTTGTAAGAAAAATCATCAAATAGATATAAAGAAGAAACTCTAGATAAAAATCAAACCAAACAAGATCGAGCCTTATATCTCAATCACTTGAAGTCGATCATATGAATATTTTTTTCACACAAACTCATTATACTTATATCTTTGCGCACAACAGTATCTAATGTTAATTTCACCTTAGCCTATTTTTTCTCAACTTATCATCTATAGGTGCTATACCTGCATCTCACGAACTGTTTCATTTATAATTATGTCTCATTGAATTTTACCACACATCCACCTCAACATTCTCATTTTTGCTACACTCATCTTGCTCATCTGTTGTTTTTTAAAAGGCCAACATTCTGTCCTGTAAAGTATTGTTGGTCTTGTGGCAGTTTCATAGAATTTTTTCTTCAATTTTGTGGGTATCCTATTGTCACATAGTATACCAGTAGCGCTCCTCCACTTGAGCCACCCCACTTGGATCCTATAAGACACATCATCGGCAATATCTTCATCTTTACTAATAATTGAGCCTAAATACCTAAAATGATCACTCTTCGATATCTCATGGTGTTGGATCATCACTCTTTCTTCATGCACATTGCTAGTACCACTAAACTTATACACCATATATTCAGTTTTACTCCTACTTGTTCGAAAATCCTTTGACTTTAATGTTCCTCTCCAAATTTCTAGTTTCGTATTAACGCATCTAGCGGTTTCATCTACGAAGACAATATCATCTGCAAACATCATACACCATGGGATAGCCTCCTGGAACTGTCTAGTCAATTCATCCACAACTAAGGCGAAAATGTACGGATTTAAGGTTGACCCTCTTGATGCAATTCTGCTGTGATTGAAAATTCACTTGTTCCCCTCACTAATGATCTAATGGTAGTGACGGTACTTTCATACATGTCTCTAATCACCTCGATATACCCTTTGGTCACTCTCGTTCTCTCTAGAATTCACTATATGATGTCTCTAGGCACCTTATCATAAGCCTTTCCGAAGTCTATGAAAACCATATGGAGATCCTTCTTCTTTGCTCTGTATTTTTCTATCAATTTCGTTAATAGGTAGATAACTTCCATGGTTGATTTTTCAGGTATGAACCCAAACTGTTTCTCTGACACCGTAGTCACCATCCTCAAGTGATGCTCAATAACTCTTTCCCACAATTTCATCGTATGACTCATCAATTTAGCTCAACTTAATATCTCTACAATTATTGGAATTTTGAATATCTCATTTATTCTTAGGGTGCGTTTGGTTGGATTGAATGGAATGTGAATAGGAATAGAATTAAGAATGGAATAGAATTAGAGGAATTGAGAATGGAATAATCATTCTCATTCTCATGTTTGGTTGTGCTGAGGAATAGTCATTCTCATCTCCAATGGAATAGTATGGCAATAACAATTTTTGGAATGGTAATAGTAATTATTGGTGTGGCAATAATGAATGTTGGAGTGGCACTAGTAATTATGGTGTTACAAAGAAATGGAATAACAATTCCTTAGTTTTTTGGATGGAATGACAATTCATTTACTAAGGTGAATAGTGATTCCATTTGGAATCATCATTCCATTATTCAATGGTGAACCAAACATTGGAATAGGTAAGTCATTAGAATGACTATTCCATTCCAACCTTGATTCCATCCAACTAAACATACCCTTATAGATAGAAACTAAGGTGTTCCTTTTCCATTCATCGGGCATCCAAAGTTATAATAATCTTATTGAACCATTTCATCAACTAAGTCACCTAGACTTTTCCACACTTCAATTGGGATACCATCTGGTCCTAAGACCTTACTCGGTTTCATCCTTTTCAAAGTCACTTCGAACTTTTATATTATCCGATAAAACTCATATTCTCTGTTCTCGCCAGGTACATAAACTTCCTTTTCACCAAAGCCGCCTCCATATTTCTCGCTTAAAAACTCTAAATAAAAATACTTCAAGTATTTGAAAGCGAAATCATAGAAACATCACTCTTCTTGATTATTGACGAGACCAACGCAACTATATAACAGCAAATGCTAATTAACACGAAATAGTACAATTAACGTATATGAGAAGTCGTCTGGCAAAAGAAGATTAAAAATTGAAATCTAATGGATAGCATTCAGAGATCTTCTAAAGCAACGACGTCGAAGACTTAAAATTTGGATATTACAGAGATAATTAGTGGCAATTAAAGGTGATGAGAATATTTAAGAAAATAAAATAAAGTTATTCTTCATCTATCTTTAGCTTAATCATCATTTACTTAGGTGGTGTTCCATTTTAAAGTACTTTTTTTTCAAACGAAGATAATTTCAAACTCAAATATAATGAAAATAAAAATATTTTTTCAATTTTTTTGCACCGTTTAAAAGATCTTAATGAGATCTATCAAACAAGATCTATATTGGTAGGAAAATTATTTGCGTAAACACATAATTTTTTAGCTTGAAATTACCTTCTTTTTCTAAAAGTTTTTTTTTCCGGAAACTAGAACGCCCCCTTAAATAACAGGTAAATTTCTGTTATTTTTCTTTGACTTTACCCGAATCGGTCCTTTTAGTTTTGATTTGGACAATCTTAACCTTACATTCGGACCAATTTTCATTCAAGTGTAATGGTATTTGAAGTGTGTTACAAAAGTTTTACAACATATTCTCACCATCGGATGCCACAATTCAGATTTTGCTCTAATAGTACTATTGCATGGGGATCTGTTTCGATTGCCCACTATTTCTTTATGCATTGCAAATCTATGAATAGATAAGATGCAGGGCCGCCCTAAGAATTTAGAGGCTTAAAACAACTTTTAAAATTGAGGACTTAAGTTTTCTAAAAAAAAAAATTTCAATAAAGGTAGTTAATACAAGGAAAAATATAAAACATATATTTTAGTTTTGTAATTTAACTAAAATAAAATTTTAAAATATTTTATATCATTAGAAAAAAAAACCCAAACATAATGAAATATCTCTCATACACTACATTTCTTTAACTAATCATGTTATTAACTTTAACCATAAGAATGCTATTTTTAGCAATGAGAAAATTGTTTACTTTAAATATTTTTTTTATCAGAATTTGTTGAGTGAAAATTAATTATTTTGATTTATATATAGTCCAAAGTGCTTTATTTTTGAATTTGATATTAGAAGTTGAAACTAAAATAGAAATAAATGAAGGCAAAAAAAACTTATCAAAACATTTATCATGTTCTTTGAGTAATATCTACAATCACTTAAGCATAAGTAATTTAGAATACAAGTGATGCAAGAATTGTCATTATCTACCTAGATTAACTACAGAAAATAAGAAAAAGGAAGAATAAAGAAGGGAGACTTAAAAATTCATCCTTATTGCCCTCTTCACTTATGAATTCATCCTGTCCTTTTTAGAAACTTATGATTTCATCCTTTTCATATTTTTAATACCGATATTGCCCTTTGAGTGTTATTAATTGTATATATGTATATATTTTAAACCATATATAGGCCTGATTTTAAACAATATATGTAATATAGGCTTTTCGATTTCATGGTAAATTATTTGTAGCATTTATCATGAAATATGTATGTATGTTCCTATCATTTTATGGTTAATTATTTAGACAATTTACCATGAAACTATTTCATGGTTAATTATTTGGATCATTTACCAGGAAACTAGTCCAGCGAAATCTGTTAGGCCGCTACGTGGACCACTTCATATAAGGATAGTTTGAGATGTACAAATATTTATGTTTACATCCCAAAATTCTTGTCAATATAGGCCAAGAATTTTAGGATGAAATCATAAGTAATTTTCATCCCAAAATTCTTGTCTATATAGGCCGAGAATTTTGGGATGAAATCATAAGTAATTTTCATCCCAAAATTCTTGTCTATATAGGCTGAGAAATTTAGGATGTAATCATAAGTAATTTTCATCCCAAAATTCTTGTCTATATAGGCCAAGAATTTTAGGATGAAATCATAAGTAATTTTCATCCCAAAATTCTTGTCGACGAGAATTTTAGGATGTAATCATAAGTAATTACATCCAAAAATTCTTGTCTATATCGGTGGAGAATTTTAGGATGTAATCATAAGTAATTTTCATCCCAAAATTCTTGTCTATATAGGCCGAGAATTTTAGGATGAAATCATAAGTAATTTACATCCCAAAATTCTTGTCTATGTAGGCTGAGAATTTTAGGATGTAATCATAAGTAATTTTCATCCCAAAATTCTTGTCTATATAGGCCGAGAATTTTAGGATGAAATCATAAGTAATTTTCATCCCAAAATTCTTGTCTATATAAAATTCTTGTCTATATAGGCCGAGAATTTTAGGATGAAATCATAAGTAATTTTCATCCCAAAATTCTTGTTGCCGAGAATTTTAGGATGTAATCATAAGTAATTACATTCCAAAATTCTTGTCTATATCGGTGGAGAATTTTAGGATGAAATCATAAGTAGTTTACATCCCAAAATTCTTGTCTATATAGGCCAAGAATTTTAGGATGAAATCATAAGTAGTTTACATCCCAAAATTCTTGTCTATATAGGCTGAGAATTTTAGGATGAAATCATAAGTAATTAACCATGTAATGTCATGATAATTTAACCGTGTCATGTCCTGGTAATTTAACCATGTAATATCATGATAATTTAAGCATGTAACGGCTTGAAGATGTCATGTTATATAATTTTTTATGATAATTTGGCCATGTTTCATTGGCCAACTCAAAGAATGAAGAAAAAATGCAAAGATGTGGTCAACTTATCATATTATATTTCTAAAAATATCGATTCCTCAAATACATTTCATGATTAAAAAAAAAGTAATCAATCATATTGAAATTTACCAAATTCCATTGAATTAGGAAAATAATCCAATCCAATTCCATTAAATTGGGAAAATAATCCAATCCAATCCCACTAAATTAGGAAAGTAATATAATATAATATAATATAATATAATATATATTATAATGAAAAGGGTAAAAAAGGCAATTCACACACTAAAAGGATGAAATCATAAGCATGAAAAAAGGGCGGGATGAATTCTTACATGGTATGAAAAAAGAGGATGGATATTTAAATATTTCAATAAAGAATTAGTTTGCCAAAATAAGGCCGCCCGGGAGTCGAACACAGGAAGTGCGGATTTAAAAACCTCTCTCGAACCATCAGTGCTACTAAAACTCATTTGCAAGATTAAGAACAACTTAAATATATATATAAGTTCTCATCTGGAAAATGAGGCCTAGTTTTTGGTTAACTTTCGGAGGCCTAAAGGGGCCGCACCTGGGCTTTAGCCCACAGCCAGCCCTAATTAAGACGAGTAAGTAATTCACTTTGCTTGTTCAAAGGTGCTAAAGGTACAGCAAAAGCCGTACAAATAGTTTACACAAATACATTTTGGACTCATTTTGGATCTCACAAAAATAATCGGAGCCTGTTCATTTCTACGCGAGAAATCCTCAAAAAAAAATGGCCGGGAAGGGCTTAATTCAAACAGTTTTTTATTGAACGGTTCAAAAAAACTGCTCAAATCAAGCCTTTCTCGGTCATTCTTTTTGCCAATTTCTCGCGCATACCCTTGAAATCACGTTCTGATCACATTGAGCGACTCGGATCATCAAAATTAAATCGGGAAATGGGAGAATTGGGGAGGTCCGCACTTAAAGAGCCTATTTAAGGTACTCACAGAAAACTCACTGTATATGAGTTCCCTTTTTATGAGGGATCCCTTACTTAGCTTAAGTGCGAACCTCATAGATCCCGATCGAATTTCAATGATCCAAGCCGCTCAATATGATCAGAACGTGATTTTAAGGTTTTACACAAGAAATCGTCAAAAAAAATGGCCGGAAAAGGCTTCATCCGAAAAGTTTTTTATTGAACAGTTCAAAAAAATTGCTCAAATCAAGCCATTCTTGATCCTTTTTTTTGCCGATTGCTCGCGGGTACCTTTAGAATTACATTCTGATCATATTGAGGGGTTCAAATCATCAAAATTCAATCGGAAAATGGGAGAATTTGGGAGGTACGCCCTTAAGGAGCCTATTTAAGGTCCTCATAAGAAGCTCACTATATATGAGTTCCCTTCTTATGAGGCATCCCCTACTTAGCTTAAGTACAGACCTCATAGATCCCGATCGAATTTCGATGATCCGAGCCGCTCAATGTGATCAAAACGGGATTTTAAGTATACTCGCGAGAAATCAGCAAAAAAAAATGGCTGAGAAAGGCTTGATTTGAGCAGTTTTTTTTTAACCGTTCAACCAAAAACTGTTCGAATGAAGCCCTTCCTGGCCATTTTTTTTGACGATTTCTCGCGGAAATTCTTAAAATCATGTTCTGATCACATTGAACGGCTCGAATCATCGAAATTCGATTGGGATCCATGAGATCCGCACTTAAGCTACGTAGGAGATCCCTCATAAGAAGGGAACGTCATATACCGTGAGCTTCCTGTGAGGATTTTATATAGGCTCCTTAAGTGCGGACCTCCTCAATTCTCCTATTTCCCAGTTAAATTTTGATAATTCGAACCGATCAATTTGATCAGAACGTGATTTTAAGGGTATTCGCGAGAAATTGGCAAAAATATGACCGAAAAGAGCTTGATTTAAGATCCTCATAGGAAACTCACTATGTATGTATGTATGTATGTATGTATGTATGTATATATATATATATATATACACAATTTCAATCAAGTAAGGGCGTCCTTACCTTGTTAAGGTATGGACCTCCCATTTTCCGATCGAATTTCAATGATCCGAGCCGCTCAATGTCTTCAGAACGTGATTTTAAGGGTACTCGCGAGAAATCAGCAAAAAAAATGACAGGGAAGGGCTTCATCCGAGCAGTTTTTGTTTATTTTTTATCGAACGGTTCAAATAAAAACTGCTCGAATGAAACCCTTCCTAGTCTTTTTTTTTTGCTAATTTCTCATAGTTACCCTTAAAATCATGTTCTGAACACATTGAGCGGCTCGGATTATTAAAATTTGGTCGGAAAATGGAAGAAAAGAAGAAGCCCTTACCGTGATACGGTAAGGGCGCTCTTACTTGAAGCTTTATATATATATATAAAACCATTGATAACTTCTGCACCCCGCAAAACTTTGACACCATATATCCCCGTGTTTTGTACGACGAAAATCTGTAGAATATGTCGTCTTTAGAGAGAAAGGATTTCGCAGAGAGTCGACTTGGCCCAACAGAAAGGCTTGGCAGTGGCATTTCTGGTGGTGGCACGGTCCGAGTCACGGAAACAACCTCCCCAAAAATAACGGTAAGGTATCTTACATCTTGACGTCACCTGTACCCCTCCGTCACACTTTTTCGAGATTGAGAACGAAGTTGATAGTGGTGTGATCCAACCGGAGGAATCTTGTCGATGCTTTTCGTTGGATGAGATACTCATATCCACTAACAACTTCGACGAGGCATTAGTCATTGGGAAGGGAGGATTTGGAAAGGCATACAAAGGGTTCATTGACGATGGTGCTATGATTGTTGCCATAAAGCGGTTGAATGCCGAGTCCAAGCAAGGTGCAGCAGAGTTTTTGACAGAGGTCAAGATGCTTTCAAAACTCCAGCATACTAATCTGGTTGGGTTGATTGGCGACTGCAATGAGCATAAGGAGATGATCCTCGTGTTCAGTGGTGAACTCAGAAATTCTAAATACTGGGGGCACCTATATATTATTCACAATCACAAATAATATTTTTGTATGTATACCACTAAATTATCGCTTAATCATTGAATATTGATCACTCATTCTATTCTGCAACCAATTTTTGACAATCTTCATGGCTGAAAATTTCAACTGTTGCGGTGGAACCATAAGATTAATGCCAAAGTCAAGAGAAAGTAAATTACAAAATACTGTAATTTAGTAATTTGATTTTCATAATATTTTGGATTGGAAGGAAAATACAAAGAGATAGGACAAAAATGAAGAAATAAAGTTAAGAGATGGAACAAAAATGAAAAAATAAAGGAAAGAGGTAGAAAAAAAAACAAAAACACAAAAAGAAGAAGAAGCAAGGAACGCGCTTGGAAACTTTCACCGCACATGTAACCACCATGCTATGCCAGTGTTCCATACAAGAGTAGGACACTTTTATGTATTTATATCAAAATATTTTTACTTTATTTTTCATTTGTAAAAGGCGTGGGGCACGTGACCCCACGTGCCCTAACGTGGGTCCGCCCCTGCTTGTGTTGGAAAAATGAAATTTTAATCAAAGAAAATTTGATGGGACTCACACTGTGCGAGGTGAGTCCAATTGGGTTTTAAATTCGCCTTGCTAAAGAGTTTAAACCAGTGAAAAAATGAACAAATTTCATTAAGAGATAAATAAGAAATTGCCTCTCAAAATGAATTTCAGGCCAACAACAGTGCACGATTGAATAGTCTATTACAACAAATATAACTTTTAATAGCATAATACAATAGCATTCTTTTATGAATGCTATGAAAAGTTGCCAACTACAACGTTTTATACTCACAGAAGAAAGTGGAAAGACTTATATAGCGTTCCGTAAACACGGAATATTTTTACAGCGTGTTCATTAAAAGGAGGAAGCTATGGTACACAGGGTATACCATATGTTTAAATTATGACAATTTGTGATTTTCATTATACTGATTTTTGGTTTTCTAATGCATATTTATGATTCTAATTACGACTTGTACTTTAAAATTTACCTGTTGAACAGGTCATTAGCAGGTTACTCATAATTAAAAAAATATTGTTGTTACATAACCATAATTATTCGTACCGAAATCCATAATACTTGTACCCTAACCAAATATATGTGTACAATATCAAAAATTAAATAATACTACCCACAAATGTTATAACAACACCATAAATTGGCATTATCTTACCACAATAAGTTGTACCAAAAGAAATTGACTCATATGATATTCCGTAACAAAATCAAAATATGTCGTACCAAAATCAACAATTGTCATACTCAAGCCAAAAATATTTGTAAAATGCCACAAATTTTATAAAATAACCACAATTGTTATGACAACACCTAAAATTGTCATTTTCTTAACACAACGTGTGGTATCAAAAGAAAACATATTTAAATACCACAAATTATATAACAAATCACAATTGTTATGATAATATCATAAATTTACGTTTTCTTACCACAATGTGTCGTACCAAAGGAAATTAATTAAAATATTCCGTAATAACACATGTCTAAAATACCACAAATTCAGTAATATAACCAAATTTGTTATGACAACACCATAAATTGACGTTTTCATACCCATAACGTGTCGTATAAAAAAAATTTAATCGAAATGTTCAGTTAACGATAGTTATAATAAAAAAATACAATACCACAAATTTAGTAATATAACCAAATTTGTTATGACAACACCATAAATTGGGCGTTTTCATACCCACATGGAGTTGTATGAAAAAATTCAATCGGAATGTTCAGTAAACGATAGTTAAAATCAGCAAAATACCATACCATTAATTATTTTCAATTCCCGCCACATTATTTTTTCAAATTTTAAAATTTTCACCATATTATCTTAATTTTTTATTCCCCCCACACTATTTTTTTAAATTCTTATTTGTCCCTACACAATACCTCAATAATTTAATTCATCCACAAAATTCACCAAAAAACAAGTACTATACCCAAATTTTCGAATACAACTACAATTTCCTATCAAAATATTAGTCTAAATTAAATTCTTTCTCTACAAAATTTAATTCAAAAAATCAAAATTCCTTCAATTTTTCATGAAAAAATGAGAGGTCACTAAAACAAATAATTACCCAACTGTCTCAAGATACGGATATTCAAAGTGGTGCACTTAACAATTGGCACTATATATTTGACAGGTGGATCGGTGCCAAACCTTCACCCTATGCATACAAATCCAAATTTAATGGTGGTTCTTGGAACTAGGTTGTGGAAGTACAATATAAATAATTTTGAAAATTTATTGTCATTGTATTTTCTTTTAAAAAAAATTATTATAGTCGACATACTAATTTACACCAATGACATACGCTATAATATGACCTACAAGTGCAGGCCAAGCACTAAGACTGATGCATTTAAGGTCACTGTCTTCTCAAATTTTCAGCATGGAAATAGGGCTCCTATGTACAAGAAAGAATTATAAAATTAATAGCCTTTAGAATTTCAAATTCTCAATTATGTACCACAGTGAAAAGGTGTTGGAGTTTGGACTTTTATCTAAAAGATCTGGGATTTAAGTCTTGCACCCTTCATTCCTTTTTTTTTTATTTTTTTAAGAATGTTGTTTTTTGGTTAAATTACATAGAGTCCTTGTAGTTTCATACTTCAACAAATCTAGTTGTTCAATTTCAATACAACATTAAAATCTAATAATGCACCATGTGAGCCCCACGTAAGGTGTGTTTTTTTTTTTTTTTTATCTAAATCGTCTATCTTTTATATAATATCAATTAGGTCATTCGTACCAAGAATGAAGTTGATGGCTTATAGCTAGACACTTAATTAGATGGAAAATATCATTCTATTATTCAATCTGCGTACCGATTGATTGAGGGAAAAGTTTACGTAGGTGAGTTAATCAACAAACATAAAAAACTCAACGGATTTAATTATCATTACCGTGTCACGGTAGCATGGCTACTGTATATTCAACTACAATAGATGACTAGGTTTCATATCAAATAAAAATTGAATGTACAATCTAAATGTCGTTAGTGAATGTATTTTTAGAATGATCGATCAGGACTGTTAGGATGTCGAGTTATACAATATTTAATTTGTGAAATTTTAGACATATATCTTGCTTGGGTATAATAATTGTTGATTATGCTACAACATATTTTGGTCTTGTATCTAGTATCTTTTGATCGATTTCTTTTGGTACGACACATTGTGGTAAGTAAGTGCCAATTTTTTATGTTGTCATAACAATTGTGGTTATGTTATATAATTTGTAATATTTTACATATGAGGGAAAGGGAGAGAAAGTCAAGGAGGAGAGAATAACCTGTTACCTGCTAAGCCCTTTTTTTATTTTATTAATTGATTTAATCAATGAGTGGTCCAGATTATTCACTTTGAAATCCAAGAGTTTAAAATTATGGTGCGTATAGTACACTCCCTAGTATGGAGTGTGTACCATAGGACTACCCTCGTTAAAATGCCATCCTCATATATAGCGTTCAACCCATAGCGGCAATCCAAGAGAGAGAAGAGGCGATTTCAGAAGAACCACACGAACGATCCAAGAACGACGACGAACGGGCTGCCAAGCTCTCTCTCCCTCCCTCCCTCCCTCCCTCCCTCTCTCTCTCTCTCTCTCTCTCGCTCTCGAGATCTCTCGATCGATTTCCGGAGATTAGGGCTTTTTGGATTTGTTTTTGTTTCGAACGGGGGGGTGGGGTTTAAATGCACATATCCCTCTGAAATTTCACTTACCTTCGAAATTTTCAATCGATAGAGTCTGAACAAACCCCAGATTTCTAAATCATTATCCGTGCTAACAAGTTCGGATGGATCGGCTGTTGTTCTAGGGTTCTGTTCATTTTACGTTGCTTCATTTTTTTCAATCGTTTATCAGAATCGTTTTCCTCTACGCATGTCTCTTGACTCTCTTCTCAACCGTTTTAGCCCTTTTTCAGGTAAGTTCGTTCTTCTCTATTTTTCTAATAGCTATTGGGTTCTCTTGAATCCTTATCAGTGACCAACCTTGATTGTTGTTCTGCTCCCTCAATCGATTCCTACTCGGACAAGAATGACGCCATATTCGAAGAAGCCCTAATCAGGGTTGATTCAATAATTTTCTTAATTCTTGGCCATATACAAGGCTAGGGTTTTAATTGTCATTCAGCATGTTATATTATTTTAGGTCACCACAACAAGTAATTAAGGCGATGTCAGGCACCCAAAATCTCACACAAACCTCTGAAAATTTTAATTGATGCTATGCGAATTGGAGGTAGATTTCCCACTCCGTGAGAACTGCCCAAAATCTCGCTCAAACCCTTGAAAATCTCAATCGATGTCGTGTGAACTAGAGGTAGATTTCCCACTTTGTGAGAACTTGTCCGAACTGCTTATGGATCCATCATGATAGGGCTTCTTTTTTTTTTTTTTAACCGTAATCGAGGTCTTCTTTCTAGCCAAAGGTTCGTTCGTTTTCCATTACTTTTGCTTATATCGCTTTGTAGTCGCCTATTGATTGCTCAACTAACTTCATAATTTGTTTTTAATCCTTCATATTTGCTTATGAATATATTGAGGCTATTGTTTTATTATTTCAAACGATTGGCTTTTAGGTACTTTTTCTCTTCATGAATCTTAGGCATGATTTTGTAGACTTTTGAAGCTTCCAAAAAAGGACTTTGCGAAGTGCTTGTAAGACATGAAAATTTTGAAATTTGAGAGCCAACAGCTACTTGTTATTGGATGGATTCATGTGATTCAAGTGCCTATGTGCTTCTTTATAACTTGCATGTGGGTTATGGGATGTGTGATGATGTTAGGAAGGTTAGGGAAAGTGATGAAAGAAAAGGACCTAGGGAAAGGTTCAAGCGTTGTGATAGAACTCCCTTGAGAGAGTTATTCTTAAGTTCTTTGCTAGGTATAATCCTGGCTTGTTCCCCACTTTCCCCTTAGTTCTATACTCTGTGCAAATTGTGGTAAAAATGGTCCTGAAACAAACGAGAAAGTGTAATATCTTGGCTTTTGGGGTTTTCTTGAGCTTCATTGTTCGATTTTGGCATTTTAGGCCTCAGGCTTTCGGGTCCCGTTGGATTGGGCTTTTGCCCTTGGCTGTATTTGTCCAACCTTTGGTTGGAAGTTAAAACTCTTTACATATGTTTAGTAAGACATATTCTTTGGAAATCACTTCAACCACGCCTGAGAGGTATACGACTGTTGAAAATTTTTGTAGAAGTCACTCAACTGAATAATGCCTTGTTCTTTTCACAACTCAAAGAGAATTTTTCAAAAAATTCCCCTTAGATTCCTCCTAGATTCTCCCTACTTCCAACATTTCTCTCTCTATCTCTCTCCTTATTACCCCTACTATTTTTCAAAGAAAATTTCAAACTGCAATCCAAACAAAGCATAAGTTTTTTGTGCTTGTTAACGTAACTTAGAGTCAACCATAGAGGTTTTTTATGCTTGTTAACACACCTGAGATTCTGACATCTTCTTTAGGTGATCATTATCATAGCATATCAAATAGAATTTTGTGTTTTTCTTTTATAGAAATCACTCAAATGATAAATTTGATTATATGTACGTAGTAATACATTATTTCTTTTACGAATAATAACATTGTTATTCTTTTCACAGTTCACCATATTTGTCTGGAAAACTTCCTGTTGAATTTCATGAATTTTGCTACATTTGTAAAGTTCAAGCTAAGGTGTAAATGAATCTACTCAAATGGTCTAGTTGGGACCATAATTGTTGTAACTTGTAATGTAATGAAGGAGGAGACTCCCCTTTATTGCTCTGTCTCTCTTTGTGAGTAAAAGAGTTTGTTTCATCATGGTTTTAATTGTTTTTTTGCTTATCAGGAGAAAAAGAATATAGCTAGTTGACAGACTAATTTGTAGTAGCACATCAGATATAGGGATGTGTAAACGCCAACTGCAAGAATTGGCTCAGAGAAGTGCTTCAACCTGCTATCTTATTCATGTGTCCAAGAAGGTCCTGATCATACGTTGAGGATGGCAAAACATGTTGCTGCAGAAATAGCTCTGAACACACTTGCAAACAAAGGCCCTTCTAAGGCGCTGGCTTCAAAAGTCTTCGTAAGCGATTAACTATGGTGGTTTCCCTTCACCACTAAGTTTGGTCGGTCATTTTGGTCATAAAATAGAGTGCTTATTGTCTTCTAGCATCACTTTGGAAAAATTCCATTAGTTATCGGATTGAACTAGCAATATAGGTGGTAGACATACTAGCACAAAAGTTAGGGAAACATTGGTAATAGAGATTCAAGGTCTAGTATATTGTGGGAAGATCCAGAACTCTTTGTAACCTTACCTGCAAACTTCTTGACCAATGCCTTAATCCAATCTCACAATGACTGAATATTTATCAGGTTTTATCTGGTAAACCGAATGATTTTTCTGTTCAATGTACTTACATGAGTAATTCTACCAGCTTTCATGCATTCTTGATGAAATTTAGCTCCTGAAAGGGTGAGAAATCAATACTTTTCTGCCACTACCTTGATTCTTACTTCTTGATGATTAATTCTGTATTGTCAAGGTCTGCAAAACTCATGGTCGAGTTTCTCCAAAAAGAGGAAATTGATGCCTTGTGACTGCTAACGAGTCCCGTGAAAAGAAGATAAATTGACTTTAAAGTGATTAGTGCAAGAGATTTTTAGTGCAATGCGTGGATTTGAGCTCTATTCTGTTGTTAGGAAAGTTGTAGGATGTTTTAATTTTATTAGCTATTTGTCTTAAGCATATAAACAGGCGTGTGTTAAACAATTTGGTCCGTGTAGATGAACAAAATGTTAACTCAGTGATAGATTTTGTACTATTTCTCAGGTAGCTGATTAGGTTGCTCTATCTCTCATTAGAAAAATTCCATAAGCACCTTTTTGTTTTAAGGGCACAAGCGTAATGCCTGGGGCCCTAGAATTATAAATTTGGCATTCTTACAAGTTTACCCTTATTGTACCATGTTATTAAACATTTGGAAGAGGTTTTCATTGATCAATTGTTGTTTAGTTATCAATAGTGGTCTGCAACGTACTTCTGTAGTTCCTCTCATACTATTTTAATGCTTCAGCTTTGGGGGCATTGGCAATACATCAGTAACATGACACCTATGTACATCTGTTTAATAAATGTAGATGGATAAAATCCCTTCACCCAGCCAGGCAAAGGGTAGGGAGGGACTTTGGATGAGGACAAGCGATTGAAAGTAGTAGTGGACTTTGTGTGTGCCTCCCCGTACTGATAATCAGTGTAAGAGGTAAATTTTTTACCATTAGAGGGCCAAAATGTTCTTCGTGTGTCATTTCTAGCGTGTTACTCCATTCTTTTCCATTATACCGTTCTGTTCTGAACTTTACTCTCCTGCCTTGTACTCCTATATTTATTGGTGGTTTTCTTCTCTGGCTCTCTATGCTATGATTAGGAGGTGGAAGGATATGCATCCAGTTGAATACCTCACCGCCCTTACATTTGATCCTTGTTATCTTCTACCCATGACCTTTGGAATATAGATCAATCATAACATCCTGATATCCTATATTGTTGGGTTAAATGTGCATTTGATAAAGACGTGACTGAAGTAGTTTCTACAACTACTGCATCCAAAAACCTACATTATTGCTTGGTGTTCTTCTCCCCCCACTTATTTCCATGAATGATTTATGTCTATGGATAACTTTGTAAGGATTTTGTATGTATAATCACATCATGCTAGGAAACAAGTTTGATGCTGTTAAGATCATGGACAAAATTAGTTATACTTAGATTCTTGCATCTGAAATGCTGAATGGGTGAATGTTGATCTTAGTTGTCCAATTAACAAAGTTCTTGTGGACTCTACACTAGGCTACGGTATGCACTTTTTGGGTCCTTTGTCTATAAGTTGGTTTGGTTGGCTATTTGCAATTTCAATTCATATTGATGTTGTCTTCTCCTCTATGTAGGTCTATGGCTCGAAAGAGAAGATTGATGGTCCGTGACTTTTTGTTGGAGATGTAGATACGATCTTGCAAGTGCTCGTTGGAACTTCGGAGCCTATCGTTCCTATATGCTCTTCTTCTTTTTGTCCCCGCTAGCATTGTACTCCACTTGATGTTGGATCAACTTTTGTTATTTTGGATGTAATACATTGAACATATTGCTAAGGAATGAGAAATAAATTGTCCTTTAGTTTCTATGAGTAAATTTGTATGAGCTTGCTATGAAATGCCATTCAAGTTTTTGAGAGTGTTAGCTATGAAATTAATGCTATTAATTTGAGTTTAAAGAGCTACAAAAACAGCTTCAAGATTTACCTGATTCACAAAAACCAATCATAGCGTTCCAAACATGCTATTGAAGACAGATTAAATATAGCAGGTTAAAAACGCTATTAAAGGCATCATAAAGATAGCATGTCAAAAACACTATGAAAGGTCACCTATGGATAGCGGTCCAAGAACGCTGTTGAAAGCAAAGACTTTTAATTACATCGGCTAATAAGGCGTTCTTCGGAACGCTTTGTATATCATGCTATAGCGTTTTTGGCACGCTATGCAAGGCCTTATTTGTTGTAGTGGTCAAAGCTACCCAGAGTTATTACCCATGATTATATATTCAATTTCGAGAATAATAACTGTATCAGTTTTATTCCAAAATTGAATTGAGGAATCAATTCCCCTATTGATTGAGAGGCTCCTCCACCTTCATTGCAGCATTCATTACAGAGGCTCCTCCTTAAGTTATATAAAAGGAGACCTCTCCCTTTGGTTTTAACACACCAAAACCACACCGAAAACAATCCAAAGCATCTCTACTACTTCTCCTGCAATACAATTGTTCTTTTTTTTCGCAGCAAACAGAACTTTTTATTAAATTCGACGGGGTACATCGATCAAAGACAACTACTATTGCATAAAACTACAGAGCAATATCCAATCAAGATTGGATAAGAACACCTCACCGACAACCCTCAATTTCTACCTCCCCCTACACTTTCACTTTTCAAATCCCATCCAAATACCCTTTGAAGTCATCCACCAAGTAAAGCTTGATGTCAAACTTTTCCTTCATCCACATGGCTACCTTGGTTTTAATTAGGTCCGCCACCTCCACCTCCTGCAATACAATTGTTCTTTTCAAGAGAGAGAGTACAGACACAAGTTTGTTCGACGGATAGTCTACGGCGGTGCTCCGGCGGCTGAGTGGTAACCAAGTCAATCCTGAGAGACAAACACCGACACAACCTCCAACACTGGTGAGGCGTCGAATTTGTCTTAAGGGCACCGTTGAACAAAACGGGTCTCGGTTTGGAATTGCCAATACTCTTTTACAGTTTATGTCTACATTTCATATTCTATAATTTTGCGATTCATGTTCATGTTGTAATTTCCAAAAATTATTAAAATCGTTTATTGTTTTCCACACTATTTTCCTACAATCTTAAGACAAATCTCCTATTGAATTGCAAATTGGGTGTGAATTTGGAAAAATTAGTGCTCTACTTTCTGGGGAAATTTTGTGATTAAAGGCAGTAGTGTAATGATTGACATTTGGTAACTCCTTGTTTGTAATATAGTACTACTCTCTTAATTGGTTTAGTGTTTTGATAGCAAGGAAAGGAAAATAAAACTGTTACGGTTTTATTTGGCGGAAAGTCTGTAGTGATTTTCCTTTTGTCATTATTACCGACGAGTTTTATCAATAAGAACACGTTTCTTATTTTATTGGCATACTAATTATTGGGTTCCACATGCAACTGTTTTGGCAGATTTATATGTTATAATTGGTTTGTGTTTTTTTTTTTACCAACATTTAAGACTCGGTTTTTGAGAATACAGTGAGCTCCTGTGTTGTGTTGCTCTCGTTATGTCTATTGAATTATTGGAATAAAACAGGTTCCGTTTGGGAAAAAACCAATTTTAGTTCTGCCGTTTGGGTTTTTAAGGCAATGTTGATTTAATCATTAGCATGAGTAAATTCATTTCGAGCATGTCCGGACTTACCTTTTGGGTGGAAGTTTTTCATGATTGTTTCCATAGGAGATGGTGTCCTGAGTGTTTATGCAAAATAACGGGCCATAGCTTTTTGGAGCATGGTTATTTTGTAGCTTATGGGTGGTCATGGGTGGGATTGCTCAGAACAAAAGGAGAAACTATTTGGCTTCGGTAACGGTCGGTAGTGCACGACTTGACTTTGGATGGGTAAACTGTTTGGCTTAGGCTTTGGTTAGTCGTGCGCGACTGGGCCTCCAATCAATTTTGTGATAAATTGTTGGGCTACAGCCTTGGTCAGTCGTGCGCGACTTGGCTTCTGATCATTGGATCGTTCGGCCTCTGGAGTAGTCTACTTGACTTCGGCCTGGACACTGCTCGGCCTCAGTCTTGTGTCTGATCTGCTCAATGTAGACAATTTATGTACTCGGCTCTGCTGGGCCAAGTGCTTTCAAATATGGCTCCAACAATGGGAATACTTGTGATGGTATTGTCCCAAGTGGTGTGACCACAGTTGTTTGGTGCGCTAACAAGTGGTTCCTATGGGAACAAGTTTCTCTCATTTAGGGAATGAGCAGGATAGACAAGTGATTGCTTTGTGAGGGTCCAAGTGACAAAGACTTCTTATCAATGAGTTGAAAGAAGTACTGAGGCATTGGATTTAATCCACACCGAGGTGTGTGATTTACAGTTGCTTTCGAATGTGGGGTGTCTCGCAAAGGTAACTGTACCTTCACCTAAAAAAAAAAAAGAGAAGATAGGGCCCAGAACTGTTGATTGTGTTCATTGGTTACGTACATAACAGTATTGCCTATCGATTTTTTGTGTGTAAGTCAAAGATACTGGATATTCACAAGAACACTATCACGGAATCTAGAAATGCAACGTTTTTTGAACATGTGTTTCCATATAGATCCATAGAAGAGTAGAGTTTCATGAAGCGGACTTTAGAGACTACATATGAAAGTAGTCAAGACCAGGAGGAAGAGAGTGATGTTAAGCCTAAACATAGCAAACGGGCGAAAACATCAACATCCTTTGATCCCGATTTCCTAACGTACTTGGCGCTTATCGCAGAGGACAATGTGACAAAGAGCTCATCAATGTAACAAATAAGAACAACCTATTCAAACTGCAGGCGAGGTTAGTAATTATTTTTTGTTTAACTTTTGTAATACCAGTTACTGTGGATGAGTTTGAGAGGAGATTTATCTAACCCATTTTTCTCTTTCAGGTATGCAGCTGAAAGGATGGATGGTGATCTGTGGGCGATGGTTCTTAACCCTGAGAATGAATTTAGAAGACAACTTATTGATCAAGTTGTATCTACTGAAGGCAAGAGCCTAGCACAAGTTTCTGCAGGTGCTAGAGCTTTCATGACTGCCGATCTTCTTCACAAATCAATTGGGCTTCTTAATAAGTTTGTGCTTCAAAAGTCTGCGTTAAGTGGAAGATTAAGTTAGGGGAAATGACGGCCAGGACGTATTTTGATAATTAATACCCGCCAAAGACAAACTAAGAATATTTGATAATTAATACCCATGAGCCCGTCGAGGGGTCATTGTAGGTCCTGCGCACACAACCCACCTCCACTATGTGTGGGACACACGAGCCCATTTATGGGTACCATTTGCCAATGCACCGATGGTGAAGCGATAGACCCACTGGGCCCTCCTCCAGATTCTGTACAAATGATCCGAATCGTTCATCAATGTTAAAATATTTTTTGATTTGCTATGCAGAAAAACTACTCAATCCAATGATTGCAAGTGTTTAATCTAATGTACTAATTTCTCATTCAGAATACAGGATCCTATATTCTGAATAAAAAATTGGAATATAGGATCAAGCACTTTCAGTTATCGGATTGGGCTGATTTTTTGAGAGACCACTAAAAAACGTAGTGTAAAATTAATGAATCAATCTTGATCATTTGTGCAGGACTTGAGCCGATCTGTGCACTATCAGTGCATTGGAAATCAATAACCATAGAATTATTGGGGACCTGTTTACATCCTGAAAAGTGCCACCCAATGAAAAAATTCCACGTAGCACCGAATGGCACGGTGACCATACGGAACCTGCCCCAGTCGAGTACCAATCACAGAGGATTGCGGTAATTAAGGGAGACACTGTTTTGATGACAAACGGTGTCGTTTTGGAATGAACCGGTGTCGTTTGAGTAATGATTAAACGATGGTTTGGGAAATTATTGGTTTTAACCATTGATTTGAACTTTACGATCATCGAACGGTGTCCTCACTGTTCTGTTTTATAACTGAAATTAGATGCAATTGCAGGGAATCATTTGGAAGGCCAGACGTGTTGCATTAATTCACGTTGCTTGGAAATAGGAACCACGATTCAGGAAGTGGCCATGAACACCACGATCGAAGCGAGCAGGGGAAGAGGGAATCCTGGAAATATCAACGTAACCGTTCGAAGGCCCCCTCAACCGTTTTATGTGGCCAACGTGGGTGTCAATCGAAGACGTAGAGATCGAAGGCAGGCCCGGTGTCTATAAATAAAGAAGTGAAGTGAAGAGAGAAGCCCCCACAAAAATTCATATCATCTGACAACTCATACAAAATGATTGCTCAGAGATCTATCTTAGATTAGTTTTTAGTTTAAAGTAGGATCTTTTTGTAAGTTGAAGGCTTATTTGCATGTAAGATTGCTTTCGATTAAATTCAAGTTCTCTTATTTTCTTGTAAGTTCTTTTCTTACCAAAGAATAGTCGTTTGTAAGTCCACTTTTGATTAAATTAAGTGTGCTTATTTTACTGTATTATTCTTAGAAGAGTCTTAAGAGTGTTTGCATACAAACTTACCTTTGATTAAATTCAGGTTTGTTTGTGTTCAATCATCTTTTCTTATTCGAAGCGCGTCAATCTTTTATTTGGTTGATACCTTAAGGAAAAATCCTCTTAGTTGAGGTAATCGAACGGATAACACAATTGCCTGATTGAGATTAGTTATTTCAAATCAATTTGAAAAGAGTAATTTCATCTGTGAAGTTATTTCTTTTCTGGCACGCCCGCACACAATCATTTGCCATTTGATTGAGCTAATTCAGCCCAAACAGGACCCATAGTGAATTTGAGTGTGTTTGTATATGTGTGAGTGTAATTGTATGTGGTGCTAGAATGATTGGTACCATCAGTAGTGGACCAAGGATTTGTTTGGGGCACCTAGTATTAAGGAAAGATTAAAATTAAGATTCCTTAGTATAATTAATGGTAACCGTAAGCAAAGATTAAATTTAAGCATAAATTAATGTAAAACTGATTGTAAATCTCCATCATTACATAAAAAAGAGTAACCAATTAAATAAAGTACTTACTGGTTTTCCCAAACAATCAAAAGATATCTCACTAACCTTGGCGAGGACGTATTAAAAACAGGGAGACTTAAATATTCATCCACAAATTTCATCCCACTTAAGAATTCATCCCAATCATTTTGAAAAGTTATGTTTTCATCCTTTCAAATGATGAATTATCTATCTTACCCTTTTAATAATATATTCATATATGTTTTATTAAATTGACATCCTAAATTAGTGGGATTCAACCATATTTTAATTTAGTAGGATTCAACCATTTCCTAATTTAGTGGGATTAAATCTCAATAATTACGGGAGATAATTGTTAAAGAAGATTTCAAAACTTAAAAGATTCGTAATAACCAAATTTCACCGATTTACATTCGAAAACCATATTTCTTTTTTCATTTATGGTATATTATCATATGAAACATTTTGAAACATGGTGGATTGACCATTTTTTTTTTTTTTTGCAAAATTCTCATAAAATATATTCAAAACATATACAATATTCGTACTGACCATATTTTTCATGGTTAATTTGTCATGAAAACAATAAACCAAAATCATGATTTCTCGGCAGAACTTGAAAACCCATAACATTCCGGAAAAATAGTCCTTTTTTGAAACATGGTGGATTGACCATGTTTTTATTTTTTGCAAAATGATCTTAAGAAATATTTTGGAACATACACAATATTCAAACTGACCATGTTTTTCATGGTTCATTTATCATGAAAAACAATAAACCAAAATCATGATTTCTGGGCGAATCTTGAAATGAAACGACCCGCTCTAGGGATTAGCATAAACTATCATAAAGAAAGCTAAGCAACAACCTTAATAAGATTCATTCCATAAACTCCAAATAAAGTAGACAAATAGATTACATTTGGTTGCCAAAGTAAAATTTACAAAAGAACTATACAAGATGAGTTGCATTCACATATGAAACGACAACTCTCCAAAAATTGATTTACATTACAAATGAACTATGTCAAAAGGACACCAAGCCGACCCTATAGCCTGCCAGACCAGAAGTGGACCAAAAATCTACTTCAGATACCTGAAAAGATTGTGAGTGTTACTACTTCATTCAAGCGGAAAGCACAAAACAGTTTACACAAGCAAATATGGATCGAGTAATGCTTCCGATCATATTGAGCAAGAAACGATTCATTTTTCTCAAACCATTAAGTAAGCACAATATTTCAAGAAGCCATAGGGTTGCTTCCCTCGCAACCAGGAATTATGATGGTACCGTGACCCTGTGAACAGGGTACTTTCAACAATTTATACCCTGTTTGTGTGCAGCAAACAGACAATATATATCCTTCTTGTGTACATCAAGAAGAAGACAATTCCAATCAACAATACAGCTATGGCATGCTCTTGAATTAAAATCATGTCTCAAGCAACTTGATCCATATCCACAACCATCAAAAGTTCCCAACATTCGCAGAAAAGTATAAATTTATTTTTAGCAAGCCAACTTCAATGAAATAGCACACTCACCTTAGAGATCCAAAAGACAAAAGCGAAAAGCCTCCTTCTCAACCTTGAGGTGGAGACTCGTCCCCCAATCCTAAAATATGAATGAGACTACGCTTAAAATAATTCATGCTCCAATTTATGATATAATGCAAGTAAAATGATGGATGATGTGTTCAATGAGATTTTATACAAGAATTTCCAAGAATAAGGCTTAGTCCATGACCAACATGAACGCTTTTGACCATATCCATTACATAATCATGAATTCTAAGAATTCCACTTAAACCGTTGAAAATTTAACTTCTTCCTCTTCGAATCGACAGGTCATTCATAAAAAACGGAGTTCGGGTAACCTTACCACGGCCTCGCGATTATAACTTAACGATTACTAAAACTGGTGCAGAGCCAGATTTTAAGTAAACTTTAACAGCAAATCTGTTATTGCTCGGGCATAACCACAGCGCACGGGTTGCACCGTTGGAAAGCCCTACAAGTCTAGTTTTCAGTAAAGAAAGCGGAATGTGATTTCGAGTCTCGAGCTAGAAGATATGACTGTTTCCCTAACTTGTGTCTGAGCAGTCAGCAATACGAGTTTCACGGCAGCAGTTCGGTGCGTGATTTTTAACATTTTATCCTCTTTGAAATAAATTCTGAAAATTTTACCCAATCAACTAGACATGCATATCCATCTCCAGTAAAAATTTCAGAAAATTACAAGGTCGGCAAGTTAGTGAGAAAAATTCGTTAAGAACAGGACAGATTCAGTCAAGTTCAAGCTCTAATTAACATACCCATAAGCCACACGAATTTGCTAGGTTAAAATCCATTCTCCTAAGAACTAATTGGGATTTAAACTACAAGAATATCCAGGTATATGCATGTTTGATCAAATCCAAAACATAAATTAGGTGTAATATAGAGTTTACCTTCAATTAGATTTTCCCCAAATTGTTTTTCCCCTTCTCCTTCCTTCCTTCTTCTTCTTCTTCTTCTTCTTTTCTCTCTCTCTCCCTCTCTCTCTCTCTCTCTACGTTATACAAAACAAAAAGAACGGTGGAGGGGTGGAAAAATAGTAGAAAGCTTATTAAGGAAGATTTAAGGGAAGATTTATCCCATGAGGTTGGGTGCATGGGTTTAATTGGGCCAAAACTCATCTCCACCCTTCATTCCTCCCACCAAGACCAATCTCTATTATTAACTTAATTAAATCCTCAAGCTTAATCTCTTCTTCTTTTTTAAACTTAACTAAACCCTCAAATTTAATCATGTATCGATAAATAATTAATGAATGATATGCGAATAATAATACAACACGTGTATCAAATAGCATGACCTATGCAACATAAAGTTAAATGACATATGCGATGCACGTGCATGCTCCGAACGGGTGTTACATGAAAACTCATAACATTTCGGGAAAATAGCATGAAAAATATGAATATACAATGTTTTATTCATGAAAACTCAACAATATGAAAAATACATCATGTTTGAAACAAAAAACACCATGAAACGAAAAAGATACAAAAATAAACGTAGCTAACCAGCAAAGATGTTGAACACCACTCCAGATCTTGGGTCGCTCTATTTGCAATGCTACTTGAACCCATTTTTCTTTATCGCAAACTCATCGTTTTTTAACCCGCTGATTCGGGCGGAGGCGAAGTTGAACGGCAACGACAATGGAGTGCCGTTCATTGGCACGGAGGGCGACAAAAGGAGGTCGAGGGGGGAGAAAGGGATCTATTCAAAGCTCCTGAAGCTATTATTGAAGAACCAGCGGTAGGCTTTGATCCCATGACAGCTGCCATTTCAATGATCTCGTGCAAAAATGGACAAAATGGAAATGGTGTTTCAAATTTGGTAGGCTTTGATCCCATAATTACGGGATTTGGTTTATGGGGCAAACAAATTCCATTAATTATGGGATATGAAGTCAATTACTGGATTTGATTTTTGGGATTGGTATCTCTAATAAAGGTTAAGACCCTAGCTTTAAGATTTCATCCCAAATTATTTACTACTAATATATAAACACACACACACAGAGTCCGGATCCAATGAGGAATCCCGCACGGTGCTACCGTGCGGGACTCCCCTTTCCTGAGCAAATTTCGATGATCCGAGCCGCTTGAAGTGATCAGAACATGATTTTAAGGGTACCCACAAGAAATTAGCAAAAAACAAAATGATCGGGAAGGGCTTGATCCGAACAATTTTTTATTGAACAGTTCAGCAAAAAATTGCTCGGATCAAACCCATCCCGATCATTTTTTTTTGCTAATTTCTAGAAGGTACCCTAAAAATCACGTTCTATACACTTTGAGCGTTTCGGATCATCGAAATTTGCCCGGGAAAGGGGAGTCCCACATAGTAAGGCCGTGCGGGATCCCTCATTAGATCCGTGGTGTATATATATAAGGGCAGTTCTGGAATTATTTTAAGATGGGGATGAAATCATAACTTTTTAAATTGCATTGGATGAATTCTTACATGGCATGAATAAAGAGGATAGATATTTAAATATTCCTAAAAAGACACCAAATTTATTTAAATCCCAATTTGACTATTCATATGCAAAATACTACTTCCGATATATAATTTAATTATAATTTCCTATCTGAAAACTGGACCTCCAATTTGAACCTGAAATGATCAATTTACAGTCCAGACAGGCCCTCGTGGAGCAAGGGTCATCATTTAGCCCGGTGGCCCGCGACCCGCCCAAAGCCCGCCCGGCTTTTACCCGGTCCGAGCCCGTAAAACGGGCGGGCTAGCCCGGCCTGTAGTTTGTAATAGGCGGGCTCAGGCCTATGAATTTTTACTCAGCCCGCCTGTAGGCCCGGCCCGTGAGCCCGCCCGGCATACCCATCCAAAAGCCCGCCAACGGGCCCGCCCATTAGCCCAAATCTCAAAAAATCCTTTATTTTTTCCCTTGGTTTAGTTTTGCTCAAGGAAATTTAAGCCCGCCCGTTGGGCCACCCGGCTTTTGGCCCGCCGGCCAGCCAATTGGGCTAGCCCGTGGGCCGGGCTTGGGCTTCAATTTATGGTAGGTGGCCCGGCCCTCCCGGCCCGCCAAAAAGAAAAAGCCCGGTCGGCCTGGCCCGTGGGCGGGCTTGAGCCGTGACTTGGCGGGCTGGGCTGGCCCGGCCCGGCCCGATGATGACCCTTATCGTGGAGTATTAATTATGGCAGGTAGAGGTGGTAGGAGTATTAATTATGACAGGTGGAGGATTAATTATGTGGTGTGGCTGCAAACGACTTGGACTTGGAAGTTGGAAGAGGTCCTACAGCAAACTGTTTGGCAGAAATTGGTTCTCAGAGGAAGGACCATAACTCTGAAGAATAACGGAGAAGAAGAAAAACTTGGGAGTTCTGTGGGGGCTGAATAGGTCCGCCACTGGTTACCATTGAATGTCCAGCTAGTCAATTCTTGAATATTACTCTGTAAGAAGTTCCAAAACTAGATACTCTATTACAATATATTTATGACTCATTTAATTGTGAGTTTATTATTCATATTAACTTGAGGGGTTACATATATTCATATACACCCATGAATATAGGTTTTAAATTAGCATTTTTGTTATTGGTCGGTTACAATATTAATGTTGCTAATTATTCTTGATAATTGCCTTAGAGCAAGTCCAATGGGGGATGGAAAGGGGGTTGTCATAGTTATTATTCAGCCTTAAATCAGAAAACAGTTTTTCAATGGGGAATGGATCCGGGGATGGAAAATAGCTTTGAGTTATATGGGGATGGATATATCCATCCCTAGATGCGTCATTCCATCCCCCTCCAGCTCAGCAAATCAATTAATTTACCAAAACAATGGACGGCCAGAGTATACCTGGGCATTCGCCTTCTTTCTTTCTTTTTATCCTTCAATCTTCCTGTTGGGCATTTTTTATTTTAATTTTTGATCTTTTGTGCCCGTTGGGCTTGGCAGCGAGAAATTAAAAAGTTAATTAAGTTGATCTTTTTATTTTTATTTTTTATCTTCTTTTTATGTTAATTTTTAATTAAAGTTGAATTCATTTAGGGGAAAATAATTAAAATGGAGAAAAAGTTAGCTAATCAATCTTTCATCCTAAAATAACTCTCCATCCCCTCATTTTCCATCTCCCATTGGAGATAAGAGAGTCCTATTATCCATCTAACTAACTTTTAACCACTTTTTGACACAAATACCTATTCATCCCCTCATTTTTCATCGTCCCATTGGACTTGCCCTTATAGATATTCCTAGCTCGGTGAGGTCTATATGTAGGACTCATGGCTTTGTTGAAAGGGAACACCTAAGGTAACCCCCCCATCTTATATATGGTGTCTCCATGTTATGCCTCCAAATGTTTAATGATTATGCGTTCGAGTGGTTATATTACGCCATTTTGGGAGGACATGCACCATAATAATAGCATAACATTTTTTTAGGGTGACATCATAACAATAAAAATGTTATGCCATTTTTTGAAAAGTATTATGCCTTCGAGTAGTTATGTTATGCCATTTTGAAAAGTATGATGCTTAATATAATAATAATTACAACAACAACAACAACAACAACACCGGTTGTGGAAAAGTATTATGTTTTCGAATGGTTTAATGTTATGTTTTTCTATGGACTATGGTTATGTTATATGGTGATACTGTATTCCCCAAGACAAGAGAGATGATAACCTAGCATTATCCTTGTTGAAATGAACGTGTTGAGAGGGGTGGATAGAGATAAAGTACAACTGTAGAGAGTTCATTGTTTTACACATATTTTTTATATTAGTTTAAGGAATTGAAATTTGTGCTCCACTTTTTACTGATGGCGCTCCACTTTGTTCATGAAGACATTAAAATTGGAGCGCCATCAATAAAAAATGGAATACGAACATCAGTTTTCTAAGTTTATGGGCAATTTTGACTACACGCCTCACAATAACTCATAGACCGGCCAGCTTTTTGTAGGAAAACAGTGCAGAAAAACAATAATCAATTTACTAGTTTCTGAAAATTACAAATATGGAGATTTACAACTTGAACACAAAATTACAGTAAATAGAACGTGCACTGTAAAAGATCAAGAATTCGCAAACCGAGACCCGTTCTATACAACGGTGCCCTTAAGACAAATTCGCCGCCTCACCAGTGCTGGAGGTTGTGTCGGTGTTTGTCTCCCAGAGTTGACTCGGTTACCACTCAGCCGCCGTAGACTGCCCATCGAACAAACTTGTGTCTGTACTCTCTCTATCGAAAGGAAGAACAATATTGGAAGATGGAGATATTCTCTGAAATTTCGGTCTCTCATTCTGGAATTTGGATGCCAAATTTATAGAAGCAAGGGGACCAATCAATGTGGGAAATTGAAGGAATTCAATACCGTGATTAATCTGATGATTAATCCTCTTCAATTTAGGGAAAACGGAAGCTATCAATACCAGCAAAATTGATAGCAAAATTATGGGTGTCAATACGAGTCTTTGAACCTTTCATTAACCATTCCAGATTTCCTGGTAAGCCCAATTCCGAAGTACCCAGATTAGACCACAGACCACAGACCTCGAACTATAGGTCGCGGGCCCACGAATCCTAAGTCCCGGCCCCGGCCCCGGCCCCGGTCTAATTTAGGTATTTGGTAACGGCGCGCACGCACGTCATATGGCTTTTTCAATTCCCATAATGAGACAATTTCTCATTCATATCTTAATGGAATTTGTTCACTGTTATTGGGCCCATCTCACACGGTATAAGTCCCACCAAATTCTTTTTGGTTAAATTCCATTTTCCAACACTTTTCTGTTATCCTCAATTAATTCCATATTTCATTCACGTGTTATTTTATTGAGCAAATTTCTATCAATCTAAAGTGAATGGCTACTGTAACGAGTGTCAGGAGATGATTCTTGTTATGAATATATATATAGCTCTTGGTACCCTTGCCGATCATCTCTACAAGCTAAATACCTCAAAAAGCAATACAAGTATTCCTCCTCCCTCGTGGGAGCAAAGGCTTGACATTTTATCCATCATTCAAATCAAGTGCTATTTAATCTTTCTTCTTTAATATCTCATCCAAACCAACTACTTTTTAATCCTTCCGTTACATCAATGCGGGTTCACACTTCTTACATAATACCCCATACTATCTTATTCCCCACATAACTAATACCTTCAATCCTTATCCTGCATCCAAATGGACCCTAAGTCCTTTCTAAACTCCACCTTTACTTAGGCAGTATCCGCTTTTCGAGAAATTTATTGGTGTCAGGCGGGTATCACATGTGCGGTATCAGCCGTCGATCTCAGTCGTCCAAAAAAGAATTTTGGACAATTCAAATTTTAGAGAGAGAGAGAAAGATGAGAGAGACTGGTCGGATGAGGGGAGAGAAAGGTCGGATCTAGGCCGTCCAAGACACCTTTGGACGGCTAAGATGCGCGTTGGTTACCGTCATGTGGTACCCGCTTGGCACCCAAAAAATTTCTCCCGGTTTTCACTCCCTATATTTCCCATCACAGTGTGGGAAATTATTGGCTACACTAGAAGTATCAATCTTCTGCAGTAGACAACATATCGTTTGTATCACGATACTTTAATAGTCTTTTCTTTACCCATTTTCTTTGCACTTTGACATTTCTTCCCTAATATTGGTCGTTTTTTTTCTTTTTGTACTGTCCCAAAAGTCGGGCCAATTTGAAAAGTCAACAAAGAAAACTTGGTCCTTTTTTTTGGATATAATTATGTCATGTTAATAAAATGTTATAGATTCTCGAAACAGAAGCAACAATTTTGAACGGTGGGAGTAATTTCTAATACATAACCTAAGTACATCTCTCTGCCTGTTTCTGGTATTAGCTAGTAGTAATTAAATTCAGCAACTCACGTGATTTATTTTCTATGTATTCTGAATTTTTATTACTTTCGCATTATTTTCTCTATTATTGTGCACAACTTACTTTGTGAGGCTCAGTTTGGACTATCACATAAATAATTTGAGCCATTCGTCAATTTCAAAATATTTTTTCGGATATCCTAGTAAAAGATGAACTCAGTTAAATAACTGTAAGTGTTTGATTTGTCACACAAGTTCTGGAGAACACAAATCCGTGTGGAGTAGGAGGCCACTTGGAGTTAACCTCAACCCAAGTTGACGCTCATCCCAATAATTTTTACAGAGGCGGCTTCAACCATTACCATATGTTTCTCTCTCATCCACTTTCCTCTCTCTCCTCCATCATCTGTGAGATTATCCCCAAATTCCCCATTCTTACAATTTGTAGCTAGTGTTCCTAAAAAATTCTCCAAAATATGTCATCTTTAGACAGCCGGAATTTTGAAGAAGGGCAAATTAGTCAACCAGTAAGCCTTGCCGTCAATGTTTCTAGTGGTTACATATTTGAGTCACGGAAACAATCTTTCAAGAAATGGGACAAAGGTTTCCGACGTCTTACCCTCTTCGGACGTCGTTTCAGCTGGAGCCTCGTCCAAACAGTTGCCCTTTTCAAACAATCAGAATCCAATCTATGGTGGTGTGATTGAGTCTGAGGGCACCTGTCGTTGCTTTTCACTGGATGAGGTACTAATAGCGACAAACAATTTTGATGATGCATCGGTTATCGGGATTGGGGGATTCGGTAAGGTATACAAAGGGTTCATCAACGATGGTGCCACGGTTCTTGCCATAAAGCGGTTGAATGCCGAGTCCAAACAAGGTGCAGGAGAGTTTTGGGTTAAGTCTCTCTCTCTTCTCCCAAAAGGGGAAAAACGTTTTCTATGGGATACAGCTCTTGATCGGCTCGATCGGTTGATAGCAGCAACTTGCCGTTACACTCAAGATGTCGGGATCTTCATCTCTCACAGGTATGTACCTGGGTTTTATGGTTTATTCACATGCCATGGATTGGAGCAAGATATTAGGGATTGTTATTTGTGCAAAATGCTAACAATGGATCCACACCTTGTTGGGAAAATAGGACCAGAGTGTTTGGGGGAATTTGTCAAGATTACATGGCGTTGTTTGTTTGAACAGGGGATGCGAAGACCATCGATAGACTACATAGTGAGGAGCCTCCAACTTGCAGTGCACTCGCAGGAGAAATGGCAGAGCCTTAACACCAGTACTGCAGCTCGGACACAGTCGTCGAGTTTCAACGAAAACATCTCCGCCATTATTTGTCAGAAAGCAATCAAAGCACCAAATTTTGTACCCACATCCGAATGGACCGAGGGTCCATTAGGGCCAATTTTTATGTTGTGATGAAGATTGGGGGAAGGCTTTAGTTTCCTTCCCAACCGACGTGGAAAATAAGACGAGACGATCAGTTGTGAAACTATATAAATCCATTTCATGCTCTACTAATGCTAATGCAACGTGCAATGCACGTCGTCTTGTGCTTATTATTATTATTTTTAAATGATTGCCATCATTGTTTAATTTGGTATGAACTTGTAGAAGAGTATTTTTTTTCCCCCCTATTTTTCGGGGCTTTTTTAAAAACAATTTGGGGTTCTTCCCAAATGTACCACAAGAAATTCTACAAAAAAAATACGGTTTTTTGAATCTCAAATCATGAAGGTAGTAAGAAATAAAAGAAGATAAATCAATGCTCTAAAATCTAGGTATTTTGAGCAGTCTATATAGCTTAGAAATATGCGATGAACTCATCAGTTGTTGAAAAGTTGAAAGCTGGACGACTTTTTATTTAGGCTTGCCCATGTATCCTGCATGCGGAAAATAAGTTATAGCCAAATCAAAGGAAATCTTTATTGTGTTTGACGCCATGCTTTCCAGGGAAACGAACTAAAACAATTGACTAAATGGGGCAAGAATTGAGAAACAAAGAAAAGTTAGACCTTTTCCGTTTTTTATTTTTATATTATTCTGTTTTATTCATAAAAAATTAGATTCTCGAAACAAAAGCAGCAATTTCAGACGGAGGGAATAGTTTCTAATACCTGAGTACATCCCTCTGATCTGTTTGTTGTGTTAGCTAATTAAATTCAGCAACTCACGTACGTGATTTTTTTTTTGTGTTTTCGGAACCTTTTTTACTTTCGCATTATTTTCTATAATGTTGTGCACAACTTGCTTTGTGGGGCCCACTACGGGGTATCACATAAACACCTAGAGAACACAAATCCACGTGGAGAAGTGGGCCACTTGGAGTTGACGTCAACCAAAGTTGACGCTCATCGTCTTCCCAATCATTTCCGCAGAGGCGACTTCAACCATTACCATATGTTTCCCTCTCATCCACTTTCCTCTCTCTCCTCCACCATCTGTGAGATTATCCTCAAATTCCTCATTCTCACAATTTGTTGCCAGTGTTCCTAAAAAATTCTCCAAAATATGTCATCTTTATACAGCCGGAATTTTGAAGAAGTGCAAATTAGTCAACCAGAATGGGTTGCCGCCAGTGTTGCGAGTGGTACAGATTCGAGTCACGGAAACAATCTTTCAAGAAATGGGACAAAGGTTTTCAACGTCTTACCCTCTTCGGACGTCGTTTCAGACGGAGCCTCGTCCAAACAGTTGCCCTTTTCAAACAATCAGAATCCAATCGATGTTGGTGTGATTGAGTCAGAGGGCACCTGTCGTTCCTTTTTACTGGATGAGGTACTAATAGCGACTAACAATTTTGATGACGCATCAGTTATTGGGAAAGGGGGATTCGGTACGGTATATAAAGGGTTCATCGACGATGGTGCCACGATGGTTGCCATAAAGCGGTTGAATGCCGAGTCCAAGCAAGGTGCGGGAGAGTTTTGGATGGAGGTCAAGATGCTTTCAAAGCTCCGGCATGCTAATCTCGTTGCCCTAATCGGCTACTGCAACGAGTGGCAAGAGATGATTCCTGTTCATGAGTATATAGCTCTCGGGACCCTTGCCGATCATGTCTACAAGCTAAATACAACTGAAAGCAATACAAGTTTTTCTCCTCTCTCTTGGGAGGAAAGGCTTGACATGTGTATTGGCGCCGCCCGTGGATTAGACCACCTTCATAGTGGTACCAGCCAGTGTTTCATACATCGAGATGTGAAGACCACAAATATTCTAATAGACGAGAATTGGGTAGCTAAGATTTCAGATTTTGGATTGTCAAAAGGCATCGCAAGTCACTCAATAACCCATTTAAGCACACAAGTGAAGGGCACATTCGGGTATTTTGATCCTGAGTATTTTATTACTCAAAGACTGACTACAAAATCTGATGTGTATGCCTTTGGTGTGGTATTGTTAGTAGTGTTATGTGGGAGGCCAGCTGTGGATAGAAACCTTAGCGAGGAGCAAATGAGTTTAGCCCGTTTTGCTCAAGAATGCATCAAAGAGGGAAAGCTTGCCAGAGTCATTGACCCCTCCCTCAGTGGACAAATAGCACCACGTTGTCTGAGGTCTTTTGTTGTACTTGCCAACAATTGTTTGCAACAAAGTCCAAAATCGCGGCCCACAATGGCCGAAGTGTTGCGCAGCCTTGAGCTTGCATTAGTATCCCAACAGAGACGAAGAACAGAGGGAATAATGACCAAAACGTTTCAGATTTTTATGAACAGAGGGAATAGATCTTCAAGTGGACAATTAAAAGATTTGATGAGCTCCAGGTAATAAATTTACGAAATGATTTAGGTAACATATCGTGATTCTTTCATTCATTGATTGATTTTCTGCCACAGTGAAGATCCTGAAATTCACTTTCAGTATATTAAGGCGGCTGCCAAGACTGGACAAATCGAGGAGGTCGAACGAGTTACAAGAGAATCCAACTTCTATGACCCTGAGATGACAAAGAACTTCTTGATGAAAGCAAAGCTTCGCGATGCACGACCACTTGTCAATGTATGCAATCGTTTTGGGTTTGTTCCAGAGCTGACTCACTACCTTTATTCGAACAACATGCTCAGCTACATTGAAGGTTATGTTGAGAAGGTAAGAGTTCTATCAAGCGTCTTAGATAGCATTTTCGTCACTTGAAAATTAGAACTCTTGTAAAGGTGGTCAGTTGTTTATTGCAACAAAAATGAATTTATAAACTGGGAATCAACAATTATTCCCTCGACTAGGTGTCAAGTCCAAGATCGTTCCAGGGGTAAAAATGCTCTTTTGATCGAACGGCTATAACCTATTAAAAATTTAAACCGACGGCTGCATAGAACACTGAATTTGTATAGGTAGACAAGCACTGCTCTGTTTTATAACATTGATAAACTTTAATAAGCTTTTATAATTTTATATATGTATCAACGTACTTATGTACGAAATTAAAATTTTATTTGCAATTCTAGCCATGTATGAGAGCATAGATATCTAGTATTTTTTACTTGTTACGGGCCTTACGGCTCATGAACAAATTTGAGTTCAACTCAAATCTAGCCAAGCTCGGTTCGTCGAATTTTCATTAAGCTCGAGCTAGGCTTGAATTCGTTTAAAAACTTAACAAACGAACCTGAACGTTAATCTAAAACTTGACTTTATTCAGCCCATTTGCAGCCCTACCCACCACCTTGCTTCATGCTTCGACTCCCACCTACACAACCACTTTCAAAAGGCAAAGAAGCATTGCAGTATCAATCCTAGACTAACTTCTTCAACCAATGGACTTCCAAGGTAAGCTCAGATTAAATCCCAAGCCATTCGTGCCTAGATGGATGGCCGGATTGGTTGCACTACATAGTGTAGTTCGGCTGGTGCACTACAGCATTTCTCATTCCCCAACCATAACCTAATCCCCTTTTCAGCTCCATCCACTTGAATATCTAGTCACGCCCAATTTCTTACACAAACTGGTCTGTCGTTTTCGTATCAAAAATAAATCTATAAAACGAGTAACTAACAATTATTTCGAAGAACAAGGGTTAAGTCCAGGATCATCCACGGGGACTAAAAAGCTAAATTACAGTACTTTTAATTAATTTCTAATTTAAGTGAAAAAGCAAATAGAAGTTGGATTTGTGATTGATTTGATTAAACTATGAAAGCAGATTAAAGACTTTGGAAACAATGAGTAAAAAGAGACTATGGTTTCGATTCAACCTCCCATTGCAATAAAATCATGGCAAAGTCTAGGGTTTCATCAACTTGTAACCAAACCACCGACAGGGTAGCAATTCTTATCGATATTCCCCAAAAAAATTGTCAAGACTCATACTCAATATAGGCTATCTCAACACGGCACGAATCGTCTCACTGAATTTAACCAACGTGTTATGCGTGAGTTGGTGCTCTTGATTCTGGTGTCTTGTAGTCCTAGTCAAACACTAACTTTTCCTTCCTTATTAGATTGCATAATTAATTATGTGGCCAAGTAGAGCTCCCTTCCAGAATCCATGCAAACCCACTTTCATCTAACAACAATAATCTTGATGTACACATTCGAGTGAACATCCTCATGAATTGTTGATGATATGTCCAAACTTCCAAGCTAATGCCGGAATCGGATAAATTATCTCGATCTGTGCACATTACCATGATTCCTTCATTCATAGTCCAGAACCACCGTTGGATTATTTGCTATTATCACGTTGAACTCCTCAATTTAGCTCCGTGTGCCATTCAATTGCTCCACAAGTTCTGAAACCAGGAAAACAAGAATCAAGCCCCAAGTAATACACTAAACACATGTAACACGCATAAATTAGAGAGTGTAAATGTACCACCAATCAGAAGGCTACGGTGTTGAACTATTCTTGAATTTCTCTGGATAGGTAAACCCAGGAAATGCTCTGTTAGTTGTAAGGCAGCTGCTGGATGACAACTGCCCTGAAGATTTTATTAAAGGCCTTATTCTATCTGTTCGTTCTCTGCTTATAATTGAACCGCTGGTGGAGGAGTTGGAGAAAAGGTCAAGTCCCTGCCTCCTTTTCTATGTCTCTTGAACTTCTTCGCATCCTCTCCTTTCGAGGGTTAATAGAAAACCTTTCATTGTTGAGAAAAAAAAAAACTGCTTTGGATCCTGACACTCTAAGCTTCTGTTTTCAGGAATCGGCTTCAATTGCTTACCGAATTCTTAGAGCATCTTGCATTGTTATCTCAACAGACAGGAAGATCTGAGGGAATAAGGACCAAGGCATTTCAGAGGATGGCCCGTCGGTTGAAAACTGGTACCCAGTTATACCGCCATTTCTCACTTGGTGACATTTGGGAAGCCACAAAAGATTTCAATAAGAGCTTTTTGGTACGTAATTCTGACAAGGTGTATAAAGGGAGTATCTTAATTGATGGTGAAGCTCATGTGGTTGCGATCAAAAGGTGTAAGAAACCTGAAGCTGTTTGGGATGGGATTCATCCAAAGAAACTGCTCCTCCACCCCAACATACTCTCTCCGATAGGATTTTGCACCGAGGGAATCGAGTTGATCCTTGTGCACGATTACATGGCAAATGGGTCCTTCCAAGATCATTTGCATCGTGCAGATACTCCACTTTCATGGGAAATGCGACTTAAAATTTGCATTGGAGCTGCGGAAGGACTAGAGTATCTCTATGTGAACAAAGAGCGTGAACTCAACTATCGCCGCATTGAACCATCCGGTATTCTACTGGATGAGAACTGGGTTGCAAAAGTTATGCTTCCTGACATAAGAACTAAGACCGATACCAGCGCAGGCATACCTAGACTGGTTACAAGGGGCTACGACTCTTTATATGAGGAGGATGACCTGTATTCATTTGGTGTAATGTTGTTGGAAGTACTGACTTGTGACAAGCAGTTGGATATCTACCGGAACCCCAAACATCGTGATGTGCCACTATGGGGTTCGTTCAGAAATTTTCTCCAATCCGAGAACAGCCATCAGGTCATGGATCCGCACCTTATTGGGAAAATAGGACCGAGGAGTTTGAGGGAATTCGTCAAGACAACGTTGAGTTGTTTGTTTGAACAGGGGATCCGAAGACCGTCGATACACTACGTAGTGAGGGGCCTTCGATCTGCATTGGAAATGCAAGAGAATTGGGCCTATTGGCGGAGCTCTATCGCACCCGGATACGGATTGACTGAGGGTCCATTTGGACCAAAATTCATTGTATAGGAAAATTTCATTGTGTTCTTACTCTTAAAATGTAACAGTTTACTTTTTTCCTATATATCAAACTGTTGTAGTAGGATCCATTTTCAAATGATCAATGTTTCTTATTGCATGGCAAATCTGCAAGTAGATAAAAGAAATTTGTAGATTCACTAACTAATCATACAGTTCTACTCCTACTTGTTTGTTGTGTGATCTAATCAAACTCAAAAAGTGTTGAATTTAGGAGAACGAAATATTGAGAGAATATATGCTTATGTCTGATTGAATTCTTTACAAAGATACAAAGCTCCTTATATACATATAGAGAAGCTAAATTAGGAAAGAAGTTAAACTAGAAAATAAATATACAATATTCCTATACTACAATCGAAGATCTTCAATCAATCAATTAGGCAACCAATCAACCGGATTTTCCTCTAACAAAAAGCTCTCTCGTCTTCACATCTAAGCAAAATTTACCAGCAAATTAAGTAGAAACAAGGCCGGCTATGAGTTTTTTTGGGGCTGGATACGAACTTTTCAAATGGGGCCCTTCATAACAATTCTTTGTTCAAAAACAAAATGTGGGCAATAAAACGATTTTGCTGATCTTCGGTAATCTGTTTAGAAAATGAGTCAGTTATCTTTTGTAAATATTCCTTTCCAAAATCGTGATGCTTTTATTCATCTGTCTATTTCTGTTACGGTACTGAAGATCCTGAAGTTCACTTTTAACTACATTAATTGAGGCTGATGCCAAGGCGACAAGAGAATCAAACTCGAAACAAATTCACTAATTTAGAGGTTGGTCTTCAAGCATTCTTTGGCAGCAGTCATCTATCATGTCTGGTTGCGAGAGAAATAGAAGAATTTTTCAACAGAAGGGTCTCACAGCCTTGGAGCTCTGTTCTAAGATCTCCTCTGATGTGGCCTGTGGGTGCTTGCATACGCTCTTGGCGTCGCATCCTGCGGACTGATCTCAATAGGTTTTTGTGTGTTAGTTGGAACATTCCTTATATTGCATGTGTTTTCTAGTTGCTATTTGGTTAGTTTCTTGTTGTTACTATATATGTCCGGAAGGTAAGAATTCTGTCGTGGGTCTTAGATAGCATTTTTGTCACTTGAAAAATCGAACTCTTCTTGGACGTGTCATCATTCTTGGCTAATTCAAATACAAGTCCTTTTTAATGTGATGGGGTCGCATTTGGGTAGTTGAATATTCACCCAATGTACGCACAAGGAATGCCGGCCCTGAATGTTGAGGGTCTAAAATAAAAGCCGAAGATGAGGTTCTTTACAAATTTCTAAACACAATATATAAAGTACATTAATCGTCTTTCCCTAAACAAATATTCTTATTTATCGACACAAAAAAAATCTCATAAAATAGCCGAACATTAAAAGATTTCAAAAGTATTCCTTAAGTTTCACTCTTTCTGTAATTTTAACAGGAAAAGCAGTAATGAAGGCCGTGCCATAGATTTTATCTCAACCCTTTTCATGTTTCAAAGTATTTTCTAGCTTGGCAAAGTATATCTTCAACCATTTAAAAACATTTAAAAAAAAACACACACAAAATGCACATTGCATGTAAGTAGATACCTAGGGGTACCAAAAAAAAATTACTATTTTACTTTTGAAGCCAAATCCACTGGAAGCCGCCGCCGAAAGAAAAATCAGCTCCATCCAATATCGTTAAGGGCGTTTATGAAATGTCCATATTTGCTAGTCTAAATTCTGAAGCAAAATTGGACATTTCGTAAATGCCCTTAACGATATTGGATGGACCT
>BPLS01000499.1:0-106568 GCA_019656275.1 Rhododendron kiyosumense | reverse complement strand
CAAAATTGGACATTTCGTAAATGCCCTTAACGATATTGGATGGACCTGATTTTTTATGGGAACCCTAAACAAAATATTTTGAACAAAATGAGCAGCTCTCCGATTATCTTTGATTGACCCGAGATGGGCCCAAAAGCACGTTATATGTACATCACTTGTTGTACCAGTAGCATTTCTGATAATCCATAGACCGCGTGCAGCAGAGTTAAAAAAAACAAAAAAAGGTATAGAAGAGTATATTCCATTAGGTGAGGTACGTTTTATATGGTTTACTTGCTCAATTCAACAGCACACTTTGACTTCACTACTTCTCTCTTTCTTGTTGGGAATTAAGAGAGAATTCACACAACCATATACTCTACTTTCATTTATTTCTCAAAAAAAAAAAAAACATACATATTATATACGCACCTCTCCTCTCTCCCTTTTACTCCACTATTGGTGGGGGAGACGCCGTTAGGGGCTCCCCGATCTCTCTCTCACTCCTCTGTTCTCTAACTCTCTTTTTCCCACTCAATACACTGACTCCATACACACATACATATACAAACTTCTAACAGATTACAACCACACAAATAAACCAACTAGTAAAACACATGTGTAAAACACCTCACTTGATTTGACTAGCATAAATCCATCGAACCAACTGGCTCAATTATCTTTGGCTTGGACCCTTCCGCTTCAATTTCAACTCCTTTCTTGTTCCTCAACTCTCACACATAATGACCCCACTAAATAATTAAGTTTATTTCCAACATTTCTCCCTTTCTAAGCCTGAGTCTATTTTATAACGAAGTACAGAACCGATCCTAAGCTAAAACAAGCATTGTGGTTGCTTCAGACCCCCCAAAGGTGCAAATTTTAAGGAGCCCTCATATTTTAGTACCCCTAGGTATCTACCCTTAGAATTTAACTTGTACACATTTTAAAAAAAAACACACACACAAAATGTATATTGCGTGTATCTCATTACGTACAATTTTTCTTTAGAATTTCACAGTGGGTACCAAAATGTCCCTACAATTTATTTAGTCTCACGGGCCTAACGCAGCCAATTATATATAGTACATAGAGACATACAAAGAAAAAGAATGATACAAAATTAAGTGTGATTAGGACTTCGATTAATACATGGATAAATGCAAAAATCAAAATTTTTGGGCTTCGGATTCGGTATTGAAAGCTATACATAATTACGTAGGTGGGTTGAATTAGAAGCATATGAAGGCGTGTGCAGGTTATCTGGCTCCGATCTTTCGGTCCTCACATGGCCTATGCAACGGGAATAGGCTTACCACTCTGGATTCCATGGACTCTCTGCCTTCCTCCTGGGTTCCAACACTGCCGTTGTATATTTTGTTTTGCAGTTGTTTTTTTAGTTTTTTGTTGTTTTTCTTGTATTTTTTGAGCGATGGAATCCCTGTCCTTTGTACTTTGTTTTTTATTATATAAATGCGATTATCTTGTGCGTCAGAAAAAAATGTGTTTTACTGTGATGGGAAGGTTTTAATTTTCTTCTTAATTAAGCGACGTGGAAAAGAAGATAATCAGTTATAAAACTACACAGACCCATTTATCCTGACTTAATTAGGCTTAATATTTTCCTTCTGTTTACGAGAATTATAGTCGATTATCTTAGTAGAATACAGATACTGACAAGATAAAGATCGAAATAGTACAGACGGTATCCTCTTTTGAGTTGACTTCTTATCAACTCTGGACTAGGTAGCAGATGAATGTCGCGAGGCAGAAGGTTACCTATGCGTTGTGATGTTTTTCCTCATGCCTTTCTCTTAATCGTTTTTCATCATATCAATAAAATTTTGCTCTTCGCTTGTAAAAAAAAAATTAGTACACATGTATAGGCTCCCGTCCAGTGTGATTGGGTCCAGTCTTGGCCAATTGTGTGTGGGCATTTTTTAGACCCAAAATAATAATTGGAACCGTTCACTTTTTAGAGTTTTGCCAAGAATATCGGCCACGCCAAAATCACATTAATCGGATATCATTCGATATCAATTCGAAATGCATTAATCTTGTAAATTGGAAAATATAAACATTTTATTGAGAGCTTTGGAATAGTGAAGGTGGACTCTCGATTAGGAACGGAAGGAAGTATATTTCAATGTAGGTAGTTTTATATCCTACGTCACATATCCAAAATCACGTTAACTGGATATCGTTTGATATCTATTCTTCTCCTATGTAATATTCTCTAATCAAGGTTGCCATATTGGTTGGTACGTGTTTGCTTAATTCATTACTTGGAAGTCTTTGTGATATGTTTCTTTATATTTGAATTTCTAGGTAATGAACTAAGGCAGTAAACTTATAAGTCTGAAACTTATTTTGGTTTTTTTATTTTTCGTAACTTTTTGTTTAGCTTTTCGTCATAATTTTTGGGGTTAATCTTCGTTTCGACCGGACGAATTGGAAAAATATAAAAATATGAACCGATGTTGAAAAAATTCAAATGAGACGGCATTTTAGACAAATTCAGCTGTTTAATACTTTTTTCGTCTTTAGTGAACTTTTTTTTTCTTTTGTTCATAATTTTGTATACTTTTTAAATTCATCTCGTCAATACGAACGATTAACCCCAAAAATACCACTCAAATCTAACAAAAATTCAAAAAAAACGAACAGAACACACAAAATGAAAAGAAAATTATGTTTACAAGAACAAGGCCTAACGATGTTGATCAAAATAAAACTAATGAGTAATGAGGACTTCATTCAAAGCCCAAGTCCGGACTCTGGTTCATTCAAGATTAATTATGACGCGGCTCGGCCGAGGAACAAGAGAGAAGGTAGAATAGCAGGGGTTCTGAGGAACTGCAGGGGATTAGTTCTTGATGGTTTTGCAAGAACAGTGAAGATGTGCTCCAGCCTCCGTGGGGAACTCCTAGCGATTAGAGATGCATGCATTATGGCCCTAAACTTGGGGTTGAAAGGAGTGGAGATCGAGTCGGACAACGAACAGGCCATCCTTCTTAGCGTGTCTGAATTGGTCCCTCCGTGGGACTCCAGGGCTGTGGTGTTGGATATCCATCATCTCGCTAAAGACGGTAGCTTTAGCTTTAACTGGGTTAGGAGGGTAGCTAACAAAGCCCTCCATGTTTTAGCCGCTCTTGCTTTATGTAATTCTCTCCCTTGTAATTTGCATTGCACCTGCAAAGAGAATTGGCACAGCCTTATTGCTAGTACTGTAGCGAATCTCTTCTGAGATGTCATCCTCTCTTTCATCAATCAATCGCAAAACCGAAATGCAATCAGCTCCTTACCGCTCCCTAGCTACATTCTCAACAATAATGCAATCAGCACCCTACCGCTCTGATTTCACCATCGTCCAACCAAATTTCCTACCCCGACACACTCACGATCCCACTCCCCCAGACCAAAGCCAAGCGACTCCACCCACAACAGTTCCGCCCTTCTCGCCTGGGGAAAACCAACCCTGCACAGATCGATTTTACCGTGTGCAAGAAATATGTACTGTTTGTGTATATACAAATATCCATGTCTATAAATTTTAATTTTGGTTTCTGATTTTGCTAGCATGGGGACTATGGTTGTTAACGATTGTTTTTTCAACTATCCGTGAACGATTGTTGTTATGGGGTGGTATTTTGTTAGTTTCGTGCTGACGAAGTATCGCTTTGAATGGCGACAATGGCCTTGGTGGACGAGCAATTCACCAGTTGTCCTAGGGCACTGCGATGTGGCTCTCCAACTCTCTCAATACTAATATATTTCCGTGGACTCCATACACATAACGGTGAACCCTACATAACTATGAGGTGTTAAACAGGTTTTCAGGCACAGGGGAGAGTGGGTTTGGGTCTTTGTTACTACTCCTACTAAAAAAGAGAGAGGAGGTGGGGAAAGTTAGAGAAGGGACGAAAGGGTGAGGGAGGAGCCTGAACACTGGGAAGAAAGAGGGGTAGGGATGCCAATCAAGCCAAATAAAGTATTTCTCAATTTTGGCTAAACTGCTTTTTACATGCGTTCAAGTTCGGTTTGAGCTTGAAATTTTTTTAATACTAATAGTTCAACCTCAGTTAACATTTGAAATTTTGTGATCATGACAAGCTTGGTTTAACTCGTGAAATGTGCAAGTCAATCTCGCTTTTAAATATGTGCTTAAGCTCTTGATGTTCCAAAATGGCAAAAGTTGGGGGAAAAAAAGCTATACAACTGCACAAAAAATGGAAGGGCTCAGCGCCATCCCCCCCCCCCCCCCCCCAACAGTTTTTTGACAACTTCAAATTTTCTTCCTACTCTTGAACAAATAAAACAAAGTTTCTAAGCAAAGTCCTTCCTTCAACCTTCCATAGTTTTTTGACAGACTTGTGAACAAATAAAACAAAGCTTCGAAGAAAAGAATTGTGAATGATTTACCGAGATTGTTGCCATAAGTTAATTTACGTTTATTTGGTGGAAAACACTGCACATGTAGAACATTTTCCCCAAACTTATGTGCAACCAAACACCAAAATTTTTAAAAATAATCTTGAGGAAAATATTTTCAGCCAAAACAAACAAAGCCTAAATTTACAAATCGATCTTGAAACACATATTATTACTTGGCTGGCTCATTTATTGCCTTGCTAACAAAATAAACGAAAATTTTCATATGTCACATGACCACAGTTTTCACCCATTTTTGACACTTTTGGAAGAGCCAATGATTGAGTGCCACATGGTAAGTGGGCCCAAACTCATGGTCAACGTTTCAAAATCAAATGGGCCCGCTTGGTTGGTCAACGAGAATGTCAAAGTCGATCAAGTCCAAGTGCAAAAGGATCAACTGTTGAAGAACCAATCCCAAAATGACAAGGGTACACTAGATTTGCCCTACTCTAATATTCAGCAACAAACTCCTACTTTTAAGGGTAGTTTAGATTTTTCAGGGTCTGATTGTATTCACAAGCAGATTCTTAGGGAATATTCCTCCATCCCCTAGATTTTAAGCATTAAAAAGGTTAAGAGGAATGCTACATATATTATACACTTTCACTATATCATTCACTACATTCTTTATGAGACTCATTTCGGGTCCAACAAAAGATACAGAAAAATATCCATAAATTTTAAAATAATATTTTAGGGGGTTTTGTAAAAAACCAGCTTTAACCGGTATCGGTAAGTATTATTTCTAAATTTATAGGAGCGAAAATGCTGAACTGCGCAGTTTCGAACAGATGAACCCAGAAATAATATTTATCGATACCCGTTAGAACTGATTTTTCACAGGACCCCCTAAAATATTATTTTAAAATTTATGGATATTTTTCTGTATTTTTTGTTTGACCCGAAATGAGTCTCATAAAGAATGTAGTGGATGGTGTAGTGAAAGTGTGTAGTGTATGTAGCATTTGTGAAAGGGTAAATACGTGAGGATCAGTCATGAATGCCACGTGACACTTAATGAAGCACGTTTTAGTTAAATATGGTCAGTGAGATGAGCAAAATCAGGGAATAGTCTCTGAAAAATAAGAGTTTTGATAGTTTTTTACCTATTCAAAGGGCCACGCGGCAACCATCATGGGATTTCGGTTTTCAATTAACGTCTACAATCATTTTGAGCTCAAAAGAAGTGGTTTGAAGACATGGGACACGTGTCGCATTCTCAAGGCCTAATTTAGGGGACGGTTGGTAACTTTTTAGGGCATATATAGAGAATATTCCTCTACTACAACGGTTACTAGGACGTTACTGCTACATGAACTATGAGTGAGCCATGTTTATAGCAGAAATGGTTCATGCATGCTAGAAAGTGGGAAAAGGCCTTGAAAAATATGAGTATGTTACTTTTTGACCAATTCATATGGCCACGTGGCATCAATCAAGGGAGTAACCACCAATATCAATGGTGGTACATATTTTTATCTTTTTTGAATAAGTGGGAGCAGTTTTTTGCATACGGCACATGGAGCACTCTCAAGACTTTATATGTTGTTTTTCAGGATCTTTACTACTATAAATAAGAAAAAAAACAGGGCTCCAAGGCTCTCGCCTTTTCATTTCAATACCAATTTTTACAGTTTCAGCATTTATTTTTCAGCACTTTTCTTTTCACAAAAAACTTGTAATTCCGATATTACCAAGTCATTGTTCTTTCCTTTTCTTGTACCTTGTCACTTTATTCACGGAAATATATGTGGTTTTTGTTTCTTAGCCATTTTGTTATTACTAAATACTAAGTCCTTCACAAGTAAGGCAAATTCGAACCAATTCTCACTGCCTTTCCCAAAAGGTTGTGAAAGAATCGCTTGCAAGAAGTTAAATCAGGGTACTACGACTCCCTAATTCATTTGGACCATGCACGACTTTAGCACGCCCGCATCACTTACACTCGACGCTCTCTGACCGCAGGGTACGTCACATTTTGGAACAAACAACCACAACTAGATATTCTCTTCTATTGAGACAGGAGGGGGCCACTTGGTGGAATATCTCACAAACCACTTGGGTGGCTCGTTTACCTCCAAGTCGTCGCAGTTCTACATTTTTTCATTTTTTTTTTTACCTTCATCAGAAATTGGCGCAGTTGTCTCTCTGTCATTCTCATGGCCAGCCAAATAATCTCTTCAATCATCTCTCAAATCTTATCCCTATACTTTCCTCAATCTTTAATGTCTTTTCTGAACTCCACCTTTACTTGGGCAGTATTCGGTTTTCACCCCCTATATTTCCCATCTATGGTACACACAAAAAAATGGAACGTAACTGAGTATGAGGAACGAGATAAGTCATTTGTGAAATATTGAGGTCACTGAGCCGAGAAAGTAATCTCTTCAATAAGTTAATTGGCTTTTTTTTATAATTTGTGAAATATTGAGGTCACTGAGTATGAGGAACGAGATAAGTCCAAAAGTAAGATACCAATCACTAGCAACATATGCATTGCACCGTTAAAATTTCATTGAAACAACCAAAATACATGACCATGGGAAATTCCCATGGGAAGACAACAAAACAAACAAGAAGGCTTTCCATTACTACCAAAAGAGACTACACAAAACAAAATCTAGACATCGAAATCTACAGCAATTTTCTAAGCCTGTAGCCAGAGCTAGCAACTATGACCTAACAAAATTTACAAGAAATGTTCCGAGTCAAGCATAGGCTCTGATTAATGGAAGATCTTTTGATGTTCTCCCAAGAACCGATGTAGCACCTCATATCAGTAACAACTTTCTTTCTGCAACACTGCTTCCACCCCTTCCCCTTTCTTCTGAAAACCCTGATCATATTTTCCTCCTACAAAAATGGTACAAAGTGGCAGCAAGATACCATCACTACATTCTGATTTTGGAAACAACTTTAGGCGCCCAACAAAAACTCATCCTCACATCGCTCAAGCAAATAAAACAACAGCTGGCGAGAATAACAAAGGCTTCCTGCTTTTTACATTTCAATTTCAGGTCGGAGATAATGCCATTCCTCTATCACGTTGGAACAAAAATTTGCAACACATAATTGCAATAGTGTCTACAATATTTACACACGTGATGAGTGATATGAGCATCTCTCACCCCGGCCATTTTCCCAGTCGAAGCCACAAAATGGCAGAACCTCCCAAGACGACCTGTCCAGCACCATTTTTGAGAGCCTGAAAATAATGGCACTCGATATCATAATAAGAAGGCTTATGTACTTTTTTGATTCTTACAAAATAGGGTCGAATTTGACAATTTTTGGTTTCAATTTTACCCTTGAATTGTCTAACCGATTTCAATGTTATCCTTCCCGTCAAAACTTGAACGGTAAATGCCTATGTGGATAACGGCTCGGTGATGTGGATTGTGAGTAGGGGTGTCAAATAGGCAGGTTTGGGTCAAAATGGGCAAGTTATAAGTGGGTTGGGTCTTTAATGGGTCATTGACTCATTTAGACCCATTAATTATGAGTTTAATTACCCATACCCAACCCAACCCATTTATTTAAAACCCAACCCGACCTGCCCATTAGCCCAATTACATATATACTAAAATTTAAAATGACTAAATTACCAATGTATACTAAAATGACCATATTACCCCTAAAAATTTAAATGACTAAAATATTCATGTACACTAAAATTACCAAATTACCCCTGTATACTTAATTATCATATTACAATCGCTCTTATTGAAAATTTACAATTCCCAGCAGTGGGTTTTCCCCTGGTGTTGTCTACTAACGAGCTTAACTTTGAACTATGAAACACAAAATCTTCAAATTCTCCCAATTCTTCCTCCATTGCACCTCTTCAAATTCTTCATGCAGAAAAATAGTTTCAGGATTAGCCCAAAGAGAGAAAATTCAAACAACAATTAAGTTTAGTCACAGAGTTTACTAAATATTTTTTTGCAGTTTAGAACAAACCCAAATTGAAGAGAAAAACAGACCCAAATTGAAGAACCAATTTCCTCTGGTTTGTCCAATTGGATTGTTTAATTGGAATCAAACACAAGAAGCACAGGCATAGTCCCATGTCCTTCCGAAATCAAAACAATTTGTAATTCCGAGTCCAATTTCCTCTGGTTTGTCTTTTCCGAGTTTAAATCAAACAATTATACGAAGCACAGGCATATTCAATGAGTTTTATTTCACTGAATCCAGATGTGTGTGTGTGTGTGTGAGAGAGAGAGACGTACCTGAAGCTTCAGAAGAACAAACAAATTCGCTCTGCGAGAGGTCCAGACTCGCGAGGAAGGGAGGAGATCGATAACAATTGACAAAAGAGTTTCTTTGTTGGGTTTTACTCCTCACCCATTGGGTCATTTAAGTTGACCCAATTAAAACCCAATTAAACCCAATTAATAAATGGATTAGATGGGTTGGACCCATTCTGACCCAATTAATAATTGGGTTGGGTTTGGTCTATTTTTTAATAGATGGGTCTGGGTTAATTAATGGGTTTGGGTCTAATTTGCCACCCCTAATTGTGAGACCCTCTTTTGTACCAAAACCAGACACAAATTATGCGGCAAAAAAGGGGCCCCACACCTTGTTTTGGCCCATTTCTGCTCCGCCTCATCCCGCACCAATGCCCCACTGCCACCAACAACGAGGTGCAACTGATTGCCATCCATTGCCACAGAGCACCGGAAACAACCCCAAAAAACAAAAGAGTTGTTCGAGAAGTGAGATATCGAATCTGTTTGTGGAAATGCTCCAGAGGGAAGATTAATTGTCTTGGAGTTGGAGTTCAACTAACATGAGCAAGCTTAGGCAAATTACCCAATATAAGGGCCTGTCGTTTTGTCATGCTCATTCCTCGCCGATCACAGGATTTAATTACCCATAACCACTTCACTTACCCTCCCCTGTTCTCCCCTTTCTTCATGTTGATTCAGACCTCCATGAAAATGGCAATAAAAACTCAAATACCAAAGAGAATTCCATATATGAAATTATAATCATCACAAGTTCCAAGAATTTTACGTAGGGTCTCACTTATATGGGCACATTAAACATACGTTACGTACATAGAAAGTATATGCTAAAAATATGGAAACAAGTGTGTTCTAAAAGATTATCATTTAGTTTTGAATGATACGTAGACTCTCAGCCACGATGTGATTTACGATACTACATAGCATAAAGATGTAGAGAATAAATTCTTTACATCGCCGGTGTAAACATTTGTTTCCTCCAAATCAATTATATTGCATCACATTGCCATGTTTTATTAATTGAGACAACTGTTTTGCAAAGTGAGGCAATGTAATTGATTTGAAAAAAGAAATATTTACATCAGCTGTGTAAAGAATTTATTTTCAAAGATGTATTGTGATATTGTTGAGAGAAAATACTTAAAAAAAATATTAAGACCTCGATACTATATTAAATACGGGAATCATCTAAGTATCAACCTATTTTGCTTCGTGGCCTTGTGGGGAAGAAAACAAGGGGACCTGGGGAGGTGAATCTGACAAATGATAATATACATATATATAGCAATGGAATAACAGAAAACAAGGGGAATAAAATAAGTCTACACAACCTAGTAAAAAAAATAATCAATAATGCCCACTACCGCCAAAATGATCCCCTCTGTTTTCTCCGATGTGTTGTATACTATTTTTTGTTTACAGATATGGAGAGACTATAAAACAAAGCAAAAAACTGATGAAATCTATGATTCTCCAAGATGAGAGTTCTCCACTTTCCAAACAAATTCTCTTTTTTCTGTTTTTCCAAGGTGGTGTTTCTTTAGTGGTCTTCATTCCTGGCAATGCCACTGTTTACGATCAACTAAAAGAACTACATCTCAATGGACCCCTTCTCAAAGAGCTTTCAAGTGTACGGACAATACCACTGGTCCATTGATTGAACCATGCATGCAACTGTGCCATTTTCCTACTAAATACGCGCGGACAAACATAGATCGACCAGCACTCCAACGGAAACTCTTTACACGTTGAATTTGTGCCCAAGACCTTTTGCATCTGCTGCATTTTGGTTGACGTTTACTTTTGACCACATCTTGTGACCCAAATGGCATTGGCTTAGCAGGAGGTCGCCCTAGTGGATGACGGGTGGAGGAGGTGTTACAGTTACTGCACTCTTGCATACCTATCTACAACTGCAACTGGATTACAGTTACTGGACCCTTGCATACCTATCTATAACTGCAACTGGACTAATCAACTAAGAATACGTTAACCCTGTAACTGAAAAATCTAGAACAATAATCATTGGGCTACGATCAACGGAATTGATGATAGCAATCGCATTGCAGCATGGCAACCCAATGAGCTGCTGCCCTTTGCAACTACAGTCCCTGTGATCAAGATCCACAACTTCACTTTATAATCACCATGAAATCAAGTCACAACAACAGAAGTTTGCAGAAATTAAGTCCTCACAAAAGTTCGAAGAAATTATGCCTTGTTCTCTTTACAATTCAAAAAGAATTTTTCAAAAAATTCCCCCTACTTCCAACATTTCTCTCTATCTCTCTCCACTTATTATCCCTATTATTTTTCAAACATCAATCCAAACATAGCATGAGCCATTACACTTAAAGGAAAGGACATATCCCTTTTAAAATTGTTTTCTTAGGATAACAAAGTCATTCAATGCTTGTTCTTCTTGTGATTCTTGAACTTGAGAACCGGAAGCCCTCCATTCTTCACAAACCCCTTCTTGTGCTTCTTGAACTTGACAACTGGAAGCCCTCTTGCCCTTCATTCTTCACAAACCCCTTCTTGTGCTTCTGGAACCCCTTCATTCTTCACAATCTCTTTCATGCCCAACTTCACATAAGAAAGTAAAAATCTCCTAGCAAACTCCACCAAACTCCACAGGAATCAACAGTGTGATATCCAAAATCTCCATTAGCTATACTTTGGTTTACTCCCACTACTTTACCGTCTGAATTCACAGTAGGACCCCCACTAAAGCAGCAGCCGGCATTCATATCACAAGTAATGTAACGAAGTCAATCGGGGCATTCTTATAATAGGGTAAATAACTCTCCAAATCTTCCACGGAAAGATTGCAGAGATAAAGAGGTATTCCAGAAATGATACCAACCCTGGATGCATTTATGCAATTATCTGGATTCCCAAATGTCATAATTCCCTGTCCAGACATAAGTACTTCGTAACAAAACTCAAATACAAGACTAGCATCATCTTCAGGCAATCTAACCTTACATAATGCAAGGACAGTGGAGGGGTCCACATACAAAACATCTGCCTCAAGGTTCAATTCTCGGTAACCCACAAATTTCACCTTTCACAACAGCCTCCACACACTTCCTAAACGATTTTCAAAGTACTGAAAGACGACATTATCAGAAGCACAATGTGCATTGGTCAAGAAGTGGCCAAATCTTGATATGATGAGGCCCGTACCCACACTTGCCTTGCATGATGGAGGTTATTGTGAGATGTGATCTCCAGGTGCAAGACACCATAGGCAACGAGGCAACCTTCTCAGCTAGTGCAGACCTTCTCCAAGTGCAAGACACCCGAGGCAACCTTCTCAACTAGTGCAGACCTTTTTGCATCCAAGGCAAGTAACAATCCAGACTTTTGGTTACCCAAACACTCCGTAATACAATTTTTAGGGGACCAAACAATGACATCTTCAGAAACACAGTGGCCATCAGTCAAGTAGTGCCCAAACCTTGATGTGACAAAGCAAGAAGCCTTACTTCCAACAATAGTTATAAGAAGTGTGTGGAGGCTGTTGTGAAGGTGAAATCTGTGGGTTACCGAGAATTGAACCTTGAGGCAGATGTTTTGTATGTGAACCCCACCACTGTCCTTGCATTGTGCTAGGTCAGATTGCCCGAAGATGATGCTAGTCATGTATTTGAGTTTTGTTACAAAGTACCTATGTCTAGGCAAGGAATTATGACATTTGGGAATCCAGATAATTGCATAAATGCATCCAGGGTTGGTATCATTTCTTGAATACCTCCTTATCTCTGCAATCTTTCCTTGGAAGATTTGGAGAGTTGTTTACCCTATTATAAGAATGCCCCGGCTGACTTTCGCTACATTACTTGTGATATGAATGCCGGCTGCGGCTTTAGTGGGGATCCTACGGCTGGACACCAGAATAACAAGTTGATCATAAATTCTGAGAGCAAGAGAACTATAGAACTACAGAGCCAGAGAACTATAGAACCAATTTATATCCATAATTGTATACAAATAAGAATGTCAACAAATGGATAGGATAAGTATGAATTCAGATCCAACACTACAGTAAACATAGAGGACAAAGAATATAAAATCCATGGACATAATCTCCTATGCAAAATACTAGCAAGCCTTAGTGGTAGGGTGCTTGTTCCAAGTTCATCTAGTCTGGAGTTCAAGCCCCTCCGCCTTCCCCTTGAATAGTGTTCTTGCCGTTACCTCCGCCTTCCCCTTGAATAGTGTTCTTGCCGTTGCATAAAAGAGAAAGAAAAGAAACACACTACACAAATGGGACAGGTGATGTCCATTTAGTAACACTTCATTTTTTTGGTAAGTCATGTCCATTTAGTAACTTGTAGAGCAGAAAACTGAGCAGCAACATTACTTGGTGCACACATACATCATTAAAGATCAGTGTCTTGGGGCTATGGAGGTTCCGTGTGATGCCTCTTGGACTATGAGAGAGCTGCTTGGTCTTAGAAGGTTAGGTCAATCCCTCATTAAATATCAGATTAGTAATGGAGAAAGGACCTTGTGGTGGAATAATTGGCACCCTCTTGGTCCCTTATATGATCGATTTAGGGATAGAGTGGTGCATAATGTTGGCAGATCTTTAAGGGCTAAGGTGGCTTCAATAGTGGAAAATGGGGCTTGGAGATGCCTAGATTAGAAAACCCCTTTATTCAGACCATCATCTCTCACACTCAGAATTTGGTTCCACACCCTGAGATGGTGGATTCAATAATTTGGGTGCCTCATGCTAGTGGTATTTTCACTATTAAGTCTGCTTGGGAAGCTATTCGGGAGAAATTCCCTATTCAGCCTCGGTTTAAGGTTATACTTTGGTTGGCAGCTCTTCACAGACTAAGTACTAAGGACAGATTGAGAAACTAGGGTATGGCTGTGGATGCTCTTTGTTGCCTCTGCCAGGATGAGGAGGAATCACATCATCACTTGTTCTTTGATTGTTCATATTCTACACGTGTTTGGCAGTACTTGGTGTCAAAGAATAGAGTGGTGTCAAAGAATAAGGTGGCTGGCATTCCTAATAATATGGGAGATGTCCTTGATTGGTTGCAAGGCAATGTATCTTGGGATTTGAAACTACTGTTTATGGTCTTAGGCAGGAAAGAAACTCTCGTATTTTCTGTGCAGAGATGAAGGATCATACTCAGTTGGCAACAGATATCGCCAATGGGATTCGTGCTTTCCTTGGCTCCAGAAGGAAGGTAAAACAATCCTCGCAAAATCGGAGTATTTGGGAGATATGGGGCTTGCCTCAGAGGATCATGCAATCTGTATAGTTTTTTACAGTGTGTTCTTTGATTTTGTTTTTTGTTTAGAGCTGTTAAGTATGGCTGCCTGTTATGTTGTTTCTTGTAAGGGGATCCCTTATACTTTGTTTCTTAGTTTGAGCCTAATAAAATTTTGTGCACTTGTCAAAAAAAAAAAAAAAAACATTACTACGACTCCATGGCAAAGACAAGGGCCAAGATTGAAACACATCTATCAGGGTTATGTCATATAGAGCATGTATCTGCTCTGTTGTAACAATGACCTAATTTTTCAGGGAACCCGGGCTAGAGTTTGGTTTCCAGTGGCAATTGAATGCTGGGTACACTTTCCATTGCCCAACAAAATTCAAGAGCTTTCTAAAAAATCCCGTGTTTCATAGTTCAGCTTAATAAAGATAATCAGTGTAGGATATTTTCGACAGTATAACATATCATAAATTACCTCGGAAATGAAGATCTGCGGAAGAACTTGGTTATGAACGACATAGCAACAGAAAGCAGAGCGAGAGAATCAGAGAGAGGGAGGGGAGGGTGTTTTTAATAAGGTTAGGGTTGTTTTGAATGAGGGCAATGAGGCAATTCCCCATGCCAAGGCAGGAGGGTTAACTATTGGGGACCAGTCTATCCGACGACCCAACAGGAGGAAAAAAGCCGAGCCGTGGGTGTGTGCACGGGTCGGCCGGGGTCGGGTTTGACCCTAACCAGTAACCCGACCCGACCATTCGGGTTAACCATTTTCGAACCCGTAACCGATCCGTAGAGCTGACAAACCATCCGTGAAACCGAATGTTTTGGTCGGTTCGGGTCCGTCGGGTTGCCCACAACTCATAAATCAAAACTAAAAAAAAATTAAGAGAGAGAGAGGGAGAGCAAGAGCTGGACTGATTTACCGTTCGAGAGAGAGACGCCGGACGCGAGAGAGAAGCAAGAGAGACGGTGTGCGTCATTTTTCAGATCACGGTGGTTTCTCCTCTTCATTTTTCAGAAACTCACCGACTGGTGGAGTGCGGATGTTGGAGTCTTGGACGGTGTGCAAAAGAGGGAGACGGTGGAGTGTCGACGGACTGGAGTGGACGCCGGTGTGCGGCGGAGGCCCTCGCCGGCAGCATTTTTCAGATCTGGAAATTTTGGTCGTGGGGTTTTGGGGCGGCTGGGTGGGAAAGTGGGAAATGACGGGGGTGTTTGGGAGCCAACTTTTTAGCTTTTCATTTTTAGTTTTTCAGTTTTTTGACTTTTTGGATTATGATCAGAATGTATTTTGATTTTGATAGAGTATTTGGATGATATGTGCAGAATGCATACTGCAGCATGAGTAGTGTTTGGGAGATATGGAATGAAAATGAATTATGGGTTGATTTTTTACCATGTTACCCTTGGTTATTAACAATGGTGTACAATGAATATAAATAATATTTTAATCAATTTTTTTAAAATTTTCTTTTGAAATTGCTTATTCTTCTTCATTAACTGAAAGTGTCACACTATTTTTTTAATTATATTTTTATTGTTTCAATTATTCTTTGCTCTTACCTTTCCACGAATAATGTTTTGATTTTTAAATTAAAATAATAATTAAGTTAAATCAAAGTAATTGAAAAACCAAACATACAACTTTAAACATTTCAAAAATTCGATAATTTTTTTTTACAGAAATTGAAGATAACATTCAAATAGGGTATTGAGGAATTATTCCAAAAAGGAAAGGGTAGGAATGTCTTTTGGTAGGTTGAGAGAAGAAAATGGGAAAATGGGAATGGGAAAAGCTCCTCCAGAGCACTTTTTGCCTTTTGATCTCCATCTTCAAAATCTGCAAATGGGTTTTGAAGGAATGGATTTTGGAGACAACCAACCAAACACTTAAAATGGAAAAAGGAGAAATGGAAAAGGGAAAAATGAAGGATCCAAACACCCCCTAAATGAGTAGTGGGCTAGGCTGCTAGAGTGTATATATATATAGCTGTCGGGTCGGGTCGGGTCAAGTTCACCGGTTTCAGCAGGTGCCGACCCGTAGTCCGACCCGAAATCAAATTTTCACCAGCTTCCAACCCGTACCTGCCCGAACCACCTGTTCGAAACCGCCCGAAACCCTTCGGGTCGGGTCGGGTCGGGTCCGCGGGTATTTTGCACTCCCCTGTGCAGTGTATGGGATGAGGGTAAAAGAGGGTAATTCCACGTACGTACCAAGCAGGCAATTGCTGACCGAGCATCTCCAGCCATGTCATCGTAATTCTAGCCAAAAAAAATTCAGACGGGCGCGTGGCCAACACGCGCGAGAGTAGATCTCACTCTCTCACGCACGACCTTTGATCGGCGCGTGAGAGCTCCGGTGACCTCAGTTGCCGACGGGATCGGTGGCGTTAGAATCGTCTCGACGATATCTACAATCCTCTGGGCTCAAAAAGATTTTAGGATTAAGTCTCTGTTGAAGCCGCTGTCGCCAGAAAACGGAGAGTAGCCACCGATCTGTCTGGCCAAGCGAGCCTCAGTACTCGCTCAGACAAGCAAGGGGCTGGAGCGAGGGAGGCAACTGGCGAGTTCGTGGCGAGGCTGCTGGGAACTCGATTTTGATGGTTTCGCTCGGGAATCTGTCTCGCCGGAGGAAATGGCTACCCTGCTGGAGATGCTCAAGGTGAGAATTTACGGTGAATTTAAAGGTTAACTATTGGGCCTCGTCTGCGGAAACGGAGAGAGGTTGAGCGTTACTCATATAAAGATGAGATTTTTGTGGTGGTGGGAGGAGTAGAAGTAACCTAATTTGTAAATTAGGAGTGTTGATGCTTTGCTTCGGGAAAAAGTACTGGAAGCGAGTAGTCAAATCCCAAGTGGGCCGCGTCGGGAAGACGCATGTATTCGAATAAACGGTCCAAAGTGATTTTTTCGGTTTTTGGGTTTAGAAAAGAGAGAAGTAGAGTGAGAGAGAGAGAGAGAGAGAAGAGCTTTTTCACTTTTCACTTTTTATTTTTTCCATTTAGGTTAATAAAATGATCTACACGATACATTCTGCACGTTTCTCAAACACTAGAGGGTGTTTGGAAGTCTATTTTTTTAACTTTTTATTTTTATCTTTTTGGCTTTTTGAATTTCTAGATTGTGGTAGAATGCATTTTGCTTTTTTGGCTTTTTGACTTTCTAGATTGTGGTAAGAATGTATTTTGATTTTAATAGAATGTTTGGATGATATGTGTAGAATACATTTTATAGTAGGATTAATATTTGGATTATATGGAATGAAAATGAATATGGATTGATTTTTTATTATTTTGCCCCTGTTTATTAATAATGGTGTATAATATATATAAATAATGTTTTAATAATATTTTTTAAATGTGGTTCCGAAATTGGACTGGTGCATGAACTGAAAGTGTCAACAAAAAAAAAATCTGAAAGTGTACCCCTTTATATGAGTTGACAGAAAACGTTAATATTTACGAGGGTAAGTGGAGATTATTCCAAAAGGAAGAATGTAGGATGGTCATTTTGGCATGCCAGAATTTCAAAATGGGAAAATGACAATTCTAAAAGCTCCTACCCACCTCATTGTCGGTTTTATTTTAGAAACACCAAAATCCAAAACCCATTTTCCTCAAAACCCATATTCCCTTTTATTGCCAAACACTCAAAACCCAAAAATTGGAATTGGAAAATGTAAAAACAGCCCGTCCAAAAAATTATATTGTAAAATATATTCTGCATATGTTATCCAAGCATACTATCAAATTTAAAATATATTCTGACTATAATAAAAAAGAAATTGAAAAGGGAGGTGAGGCTATTGGAGTCAGAAGTGGATCTACGTAAGAGCATATACACCAGATAATGTATAATGCTTTTTTAGCTATTTTAGCTAAGGAAAACAGAAAAAAAATCAGTTGCAGCAGCTTAAGGGAAAAGCCATGTATTTTCCATTCTTAAACAGTGGTTAGCTAATTCTGCCGAAGATGGTACAACCACTCTTCACCAAAGTTGTCAAATCTGTTCCGTACCGGTCCTTAAACGGAACGCAAAAAGTCATGTTCCGTTCCGGTTGAAATACCGGCCTGTTCCGGCCAATACCGGGTGTACCGGACAATACCGGTCTGTTCCGGCTATTTTCCGGTGTTCCGTTCCTGTACAAAATTAAATTTTTTTTTTTTTTTTACATTTTGTTTATGTTTACACTTAAAATTTTAAAAAATGGTAGATATATATTAAATATATATATAATATTAATTGCGGTAAATCCGGAACGGTACCGGAATACAGCTCGGTACCGGTACGTACCATTCCAGTAGTGAAAACGGTACGCTGGTCGGTACGATATTGACAACTTTGCTCTTCACCAGCCACCCCTTAAAAAACTAGTTTCTCTCACCTCTTTTCTTACTCAAACCACTATTCATCTTCTCACACTCACTCTTTCTCTCTCAAAGTAATAATATTTTAATAAAGAATAGGTTAAATAAATAATGTTGATGTAGTATTGAAAGAAATGTGAGTATGTAAAATGAAAAATGTGCATTGTTAACAAATTTTTTTGCCTAATTATTGATAAACTTGCTCTAAGGGAGGTGGCAGGTGCCAAAGATGTTGAGGACCAAAATAAAATAAGATGTTGATAAAAATAAAACTAATGAGTAATGAGGACTTCATTCAAAGCCCAACTTCATGTGATCAATCTTAAGAAAATTAAAGTTGATATATTCTCTGATTAAATTTTTTTTCTTCAAGTCCGTCCCTTGTAGCATCTCAAGGGGAGGAAGCAAAAACTTTATGCCAGATTATAAAATTTTGTGTGACTAGTTGAAAAGTTATTAGAATAAGTCCACCCAAAGAGATTCTTCAAATTATTTCTTTTATCTACCGAATTTGAAATATTCCTTAGAAACTAGTCAAGTAGAAGAGTCATTTCTCTCTCTTCAAATCTGAAGAGAACTTTTAAATCTGTATGTGGAGAATCTTTTTGCTAAGATAGCTCTTCAAATTACAAAGAAGCTCTTACTACATTTTGCTTCCTTGGATTAATTTGCTATTGTATGAATTTATTTTAGTTGGCTTTTAGTTGCTTCTTAGGTAAGGTACATACATTATTTTGAACTCTTGTTATGAGTTCTCAAACCATGTCCGGTACAAAAATGAAGAGCACATGACAATTAAGATCTTTCATTTACATAACATCTAAAAAAAACAGAAAATTGAGTTCGATATGTCCTTAGCAATGTTTTTTGTTGAAAAACAACTTACCTATTCACATATTATCGAAAATCATTTCCAATAGGATGTGGACATAACAACTAACAAGACAGGAAAAACAGACCCACACATAGAATTGGCTGTGAGACCACCTAAGACCTAACTGCAAACTATATTATAATAATGACATATCTAAACTAGAATCGTTCTGATGTAGTTGCTTAAACCTTAATTCTTTTCCGTGTGCGATTGGGTTAGTGTTCTATCTACGTTAGCACAAGAACCAAACTAAAATCATGTTGATGCAGTCGCTTAAATCTTCAATTCTTTTCCTACGAGTTTGGGTTGGTTTTCAAAATACCTTTGACGAGATCCAAAAGAATGCATTGGACGGATGCTCGGGCATTGAGGACGAACGCTAACAGGGGCAAAAGTCACGGAGTGATACCGTCGGTAAGCCACGGATCAATGGACGCTGATTAGGTGCTTAAAACTAAAATCCCTATTGGCAGACTACGCCCCTTTGCAGATTTCAAGGGAAAATCAGTTGTGTGAAAGGTGCTCTCCATGCGTCTAGTACTCTAGTTACTACAGATATACTCTAGTTACTATAGATATGATCTATCTTTTCAGTAAGATCTCAAATCCAGCGACGATTTTCTTCAATATCTTACAACTGCAATCCCTATTTTTCTTCAATCCAGTCCCACCACCACCACGAACACCTGCTAGATCCAAGGATGCTACCCTTTTTAGTTTTTGGGAGAACCTACCCTTTTCGGATTCAGGAAATAACTAATGGTTATAGGTAACATAAAAACTACATTAACAATTTCAGTTGCTAGGGATTTACATGGGACACCTCCAATATCTATATCCATAAGCAAGCAAGAAAATTAAAGATCGAAACAATAGAGTCCATGTTTGCATTAACCATTATTAATAGAGTCAAACATGAAAAGCTTCACGACGCCTGTGTCCCATGATTCTTCAGCTCAACAAAAATATAGAACATCAAAGAGAACCCAAAATTCTTACAAGTATCTCTACACGTAGGGTAACAACTGCTCACACTGAGGATATCTCCTAATTGGCTGCAATATCTTTAAGCTTTTCCTTCAGCTCACCGTTCTACAGGGCATAAGAACCACAAAAGCAACATATGTAAGATTACATAGGAACAACTTTTACAAGATCGCAATACTTGGTACACTATATTTCTTATGTTAGTAATTTTGCTAGACAAGAAAGGGTGGAAAATGTTCAATCAACCAACGTCACTTAGGGACACTGATTCAAGTGGGGTCACTTTACCCACTTAAGGAGAATATTGTTTGTAGATGTGTTTTACAATTGTGACCCCACCAAAAAGCCCAAGGCCCCAAACCCCAAATTGACCCAAGGCCCCAACTATTTTAGATATTTGACTAAGCAATAATTCTAGGTCCACCTCTACTCTACCCAATGGGGAGCCGGACAAAAGGAGCATGAAGACTTCAGGTAACACGGGAATACCCCACACTGGGGTCAGTAGGTGGTTCCCCAAGATAAGCTTAAGCTATAGATTGACCGCAAATTAAGTGAATAGTGGCACAATACCTTGTGCATGCTGAGAATAATGTCTGATCCTCCAATGAACTCCCCCTTGATGAATATCTGTGGGAATGTTGGCCAGTTGCTGCAAAGAAACAGATTGACGGCTAAATGAAACAAACTATATGTTTTACTGTCAATAATTTGGACCAAATTGGAAGCTCAACTTATATATGGCTCAAATAGATCTCCATTTCCATATGTTTGTTTCTTAGACATTGAGAGACTAAATCATGAGAACTGGGAACTCTACAAATGATCCCAGAAGTTTACTGCCTTAAGTCTTAACACAAACTTTCTCAATGGAGTTCAAATACCAAATGGAGAATGAACAAATTAGGGAAAACAGGTTGAAATGAAAAGGGTAAATTAGATAATTAAAACATAGTTTCTGCCCAAACAAATTTAAGCATGAATTCTATTTTTTTTAATTTTAACCTTGAACTTTTAAGATGATAAGAATCCAAACCCTCAGTCTAACTCCGTTAGTAACATTACAAAACAAACAGTTTTTCAATCTACCTACCTTATTCTTCCTCTTTTACGTTTCATCTTGGCAGGCACCAACCACCTCCTGCTGCCTTCCCACCACCAAAACCAAAACTGGTCCCGCACAATTTGACACCACCAGTCCACCCTCATTCCAGTCGCCACCACCAATCCACCAAACCCCTTAACCCCATAATCGCAACCAGCAATCTCTTACATATTCAACTAAAACTCTTACAATGAAAAATGACTTTCAACAAGAGTAAGACATGTTATGGTAATATTCAAGTTCCATAGAAACATTGCTCCAGTTGGAAACCCAAACCTCCCAATGGACAAATACATCAATCATTACCGTAGTTTCATTTCATTCTGCACTATTAAAAAAGTGCCAAAGACAATGGCTTTATAGGCTCTTACTACTATTACATGGATAACAAAGTTGAAAGGATGTTATAAGATAAAGATACAAAGAACTGAGTTACCTATATGCTTTGACAGAATCTTTAAGCTCGGGATCTTCCAGTATATTTCTGGAACTAAAAGGTACATCTGCAGAAAGCATAGCAACAATACCAATGCCATAAATAACTTCAAAGTTATATCAGCAGGGTTCAATCAACCAAAAACTCAAGAAGCGCCATGCACAAATCCAATTCCCTCTATCAGATATAACTTAGCTCAGCTAGGCTGTGACCTTTGAATGCTTTCATTCTGTCACCTTCTTGTACTTCACTTAGGTAATTTAGGCTAACTATAAATTCATCTCTTATAAATAACTATTCCATAAAAGAAAACAATCAATGCACCCCAATTTTCAATTTTCCTAAAATTGGCGAACCAAAAAAATTACTTTTATCGGAACATAAACAAGGGATAAATAATTCACGCTCCCTTAAATATTCATGTCAATATATATACACATGGCTGCTAAACTGAACGGTACATATATAGGCAATAGAACACTTACTATATTCCTGCAACACTCTTACTGCTAGCGAGCTGAACCCACAACGAGGAAGCTCAGGCACCCCTTTAATGTAAATCATCACAGGGTTTTCCTTGATATCCTATATTATAAGAAACAGCACCAATACAATCAGGGTTTAAACAATTTAAAAACTAGAAACTTTAGCTGGACAAATGGAGAATGACAAGGCTTAAGATTTGATATATGATGTGGAAGGTTTGTTGTCTACCTGCTCAACAATGTCCTTCAGAGAAAGGGAAGAATCCTCAAGCTTATTAGTAGGTCGGAAGTCCTCGTGTGTGTCAGGGTCATTAGGTACTGTAGTTGAGTATTGCATCCCATGGTGGTTAAACGATCCAGTTGCCTACCAACAAGCAAAGTGAAAATATTGGCGAACACCCTTCCAATGATCAGCGAAAAAACATTTTCCCATACTGAGATCGAACATTTGTGGCTGAAATTTCAAGATGCTTTTTTTGTCAATTTTTTGTTTATAGTAAAGCAATCATCTGAACTCATTTCTGGACTGTTTCTTGCTTGCAAGAATTTCGTTAACAGTTTTATGAATGTAGATCCCGTAACTTTAGACACAGATGGTTTTGCTTACCTTAAAAAATCTAAGCAGTTTATTGAATGTACAATGAGTATACCTTACGAATAAAGGATAAAAGAAATTTGGATCATATGATTTTGTTACAAGTATTAGCTCCCGAACAAAGCAACGGCCAAAGCCCGCGTTGACCATGGTTTTGAACATCATAAAAGCCAAAACAGATTATTTGTTGAAACAGATTATTTGTTGAAGGACAACCACATATAACACACGTCTACATGAAGTAACAGAATTAATGTGCGTCTGCAGTGGAGAGGTACTGTTTTAGTCTTTTAGAGTTAAAGACAAGGGCAATTTGTACTCTGTTCTAAAATGAAAGTCCTGAGGGGTATTATGTGTATAGAAAAGTACAATCCTACAAAATTGTACTCTGGCTCAATGCTATATGTTAAGTATGTAGTTATTTAGACTTCATCTCTTCACTACAAATCGATTTCGTGATACAACTGAGCTATTTACCCTCGACCGCCTTCAACTTCTTAAATCACAACCCTTGAATGGAACATGATGATACTTAAACAAAATGGCTAGCTGAATTAAACAGCAGCTACGACAGCATGTGTAACCAAACAATAGCTAGCATGATTTCAGTATTCCTAACAGGAAACCCAAACAATCAGACCCAATTCCACAGGGCTACACCGGATGGTGACTATAACCACTTAAGACAGATATATTTCAACTAATTTCCATATTCAGGGTGGACCAAAGACTTCATCATTTGGCTATGGCCGCACTCAGGATGACCTTTCAATGCATATGAACTAAGAATATGTCATTATATGGGCTAATCTAACGATCCCAAAAGTAGCCATGGTTTTGAAATCGCATTCTACTATGCTGTCTTAAGGACTTCTGAAAGGATTGCAGTCAGTGTTTCTAAATTCCAAGCCTAATTCGCCTTTATAATCCAAGATGACAAAACAACATTTCTCCAAAAAATTAAAATTAAAATCCTCCAAAACTAACAACTGAAATTCTTCCTCCAAAAAAATTTCCCGAGTTTGGCACCCTCAGCACCCTCAAATTTTTGGATGGTCTCGAATCTTCCGCATACATTTCAGTATTTACAATAACGTTAAGTGTTTTGGCCCTGACAAAATCCTGATAATTTTACTTTAGACTCTTCGTAATTTCTTTACAATAATCCCTCCAAACTCAAAGTAACACGCATTTAGCCCTTCTTTACCGGTTTTCTACGTCCACCGCTGAATAAACCACTATTTAACTACGGAAATATTTGTAAAAAAAACAAGGGACTTGGATTCGATTTACAAAAGCAACAAACTTATTTCAACCCTTTTTCCCGAAATGCATTCATCCATACCGTAATCGAAGGCTCATAACATACACAAATGCGGAAGACTAGACAAACGAATGATCACATAATCAAATTAATCATTAGACCTAGATTGATTATAACAAGTTTTTTCTTGTATAAGTAGATGTCTGGCAAGAATTTCATTTTAAATAAAGGCCATTAAGGCCGTTAGCTACCGTATAGGCCGTACATAACGGGATTTTAGACCTCTGCACCGTTGTTTACTTATGTATCGGCCGGTACTGTCCGATTTCGGTCCATATATCCCCGTATTAATGATACTATAACGTTTCTCGATACCAATAATTAAAACCCTGATACGAATTGGCATAATCGAGCCCTAAACTGACCTTAGCAACGGACTCGGAAGCGGAGGGGCGAAGGAAGAGAGTGACGGATGATCGGAATCTCGACGGCGAGGGGGAGGAGGTGATGTTTGCGGCGGCGAGGCGGTGGAGAGGTGTCGAGAGTCTTCTCCACATGGTTTTAGGGTTTTGGGGGATTTGTAGATCTGGAAGAAACCTCTCACCTTTTCTGTGTGTCGTGTCTCTTCGTGAAGTTCTTCAGCAAATAAATGGGAAATGGAATGCAAAGTGTAATAAATGATGTCTTCTTCTTCTTTTTTTCCCTACTGCTGTTAAATAATTTATTTATTTTTTATAAAAAAATCTATATTATAAAACAGAGCGGACTTTTATGTACTCATATAAACATGAGCACCTCTTCAACCGTTGGATCAAAATTTTAATAAGTTATGGCCATTGAATTGAATCATTGATTCCAACCTATTAACAAATCTCACGTCTGTCTTTCTCTCTCTTCTTTCCTCTCTCCCTCCATAGTTACACTCTTTAAGCATCTCTCTCTCCCAAAACCCACTTCTTGATGCACAACGACACACTCAGCGCCCACCAATTCATCCGACGTTTTGGGTTGGAGCCCCCCTTCAATTCATCGCCTATTAATCACCTCAATTTCTGTACACATCTTCTCCATATCCATGAAAAAATTCATTTGGTTCTCTCCTTCCGGTAAGAATCCCCATATCGTCAATTTTGCACTAGACTAGGGTATTTCTAAATTGCTATTTAATCTTCAAAAAAAAGAAAAACAGAAGGAAAAAAAAATACGATTACGAGGCTTGGTGTTTAAATTGTTGTTTAATCCACGAAAAAGTTTAGTGCATTGAAGTTTCAATCTTTGATTGGTGTATTGATGTGTTAATTCTAGAGGTTCAATAAAACGATTATCAAGCTTGGTAGTATACGGGTTCTTAATGTTTGAATCTTGACAAAAAAAAACTTTCAGTTCTTCATGTCATGGACTCTTGGTTTATAGATTAAAAGTTTTGATATAGATTTTACTCTTTTTTGTCGAAAGATTTAAGCAATGGCTAAGGAAAACACAAAAGGGAACAGTCGCAGATAAAGAAAAAAAAAAAGATAATCATTGCAGGGAAGGGAATAAGAAAATTCATGTCCAATGGTATTTGATAAATAAAATAACCCAAAAAGACACATGTTTCCATAAAATAAAATAAAAAAAGAGAAATATGGCAATGATCAATTTTTTACTCCAGTTGTTTCAAAAAACGTGTTGTGCCGTGCCTTTAAACTGTGTTTAGAATGCGTTGCGCCGTGCCTTCAGGCACGGGCATTCACTAGTAATGCAATAAAAGGGTGCATTCCAAAGTTATCAATTTCGTACCGGCGAGCGTACTGTTTTTTCTTCTAGGAAGATATGTATCGGTATCGTCCATTTTCTCTATTGGAACGGTTCGAATCGGTACTAGTGTATATCTATGTAGCGTTTCGAATTGACCGTAACGTATATCTTACGTAGTTTTAGGATATGTAAAAAAAAAAACCCAAAAAAAAAATTGAAAGTAGAGATATAAAATAAATTCTAACACTTAGATATATTTTAAAATTAGTTTTAATAACAAATTAAGATGATTAATGTATTATAAACTCTGAATATCATGTCAAAAAAAAAAACTCCAAATTAAAGAATTAAAGAAATAAATTAATGATTTGTTTGGGACTTGCAGGAAATACGAGAAATGAAAGAATTTTCTTGTCTATGGAGTATTTGGTTTTGATAGAAAAACGAGAGTAAATAAACGTTAGTGTTTCTTTTTCCTAGGAGACACATCCAATGTACTTTCTGTATCTCGCATGCGATTCAATGTTAGGGGAGTTTTCGGCATTGAATTAAATGTGAAAGAAAAAATTTATTGCAATCAAGTTATTAGATATTTTCGCTAGTGAATAAGTTGTTGAAAAATATCAAATTGTTTCCGGTAATAAATATGTTGTTATAGTTACCTCCCAAATGGGATATCGCCATACAGATATCCTCTTTTTTAATTGCATTTCATAAACCAAGATCATGGACATTCTCATAGTTAGGAACATCACCACACGATAGTGGTTATTTTTAAAATAGATTCGCCACCTAGTTTATAAAAACTAAGAAAAATAGGTAGAGATTCCGGGTACGAAAGCCAAAAATATGACAAGGGAAAGGTGTTAGGCACCCCTTTTCACCCAATCGTGAGACCGGCCCATAATCATTTAACATAAAACCAATATCTGTTTTATTTAATTCCATACAAATAAACCGGTTATTTAAGCCTTTAAACAGTTAATACAGTGAGCCAGAACAAATAAGTAAACCTCATGTATCAAAATAAAACAGTGAGCCATCAGAATAAACAAAACAGCAGACGGTCCCAGCGGATGCCAGTGAATGGATGTCTCAGCCGTCGGATCTTGCTGGATTAATGTACCGGCCGACGAAACAAAGTCTCAGCCGATAGTCTTCATCACGCCAGAATACGAACAAACACGAACAAACAGTAAAAAAACTACAATTTAAAGCAGAAAAATAGAAATAGAATCAAACCATAGGCCCCTGGGCCTCACCACCTTGATCCCTCAAATATTAATTGCTCGGATTGTGATCGATTGCAGATAATAGTGGTTGATTGTATTGGTCAACTTCATAAAACCCTAGAACAAAGAACTGGATTTTCACTCTTAGATGCGGCTACTCATGGGAGGTTAGGACTTTTGTAGTGGATTGATAGGAGATAATTTCTGTAGAGTTTGGGGGCGGATCATGGAGTGGATTGATGTGTATTTCGGAGGTCTAAAAGACCCCTATTTATAGGGTTTCAAAGGACCGACCAAATGGACGAGATTAACCCAATTAATATGGAAGTTTAGGGCTTCAAGACCTCTATGGTAAGTGTATTCGTAGCCCCAAAGTTATGGTTCGTGGCTCCTAGGGTTTGGGTGAATGAATTAAAAAGCTGTTGAACATTTCAGAATCTGAAAAACAACGATTTGCTGGCTGCCAAATGGACGTGCCAGCCACTCAATGAATTTCGCGGCCATGAAAAGGATTCTTTAGCAAAGGGCCAAACTTCGCGAGCTAGCTCCGGACACTCCCCCAATCAGTTTTGCGTGTTTTTTGGACTGTTAGAAAACTTGTTAAGTCTATTTTGAAGTATTTTCTAACCCAAGTGGTTTGGATCAAATATATTTAGTACATCAAAAGATATGACAATTTTACCCTTAGTAGGTCAAAAAATGGATTGTTTTGATAAAATTCTCATATCTCTCTCGCTTCAAATTGGTTTAAGGTTTATTATATATCAATAAAGAGGATTTTGAAAGTATTACAAGATGGTGGAATCTAACCACAAAAATAAGGAAGTTTAATTTATGAAAAATAGACTGAAAGTAAACTTAATTGAAAATCGACGATGCTACCAAGGCTAAAACACGTGTCAACAGATTTCTATCCATTCTAAGTGTCGTTTGGCACTCCTATCACCTATTTCAAAGTGTTCCTTAATCTCTTAAGAGTTCCACAAAGTTCTCAAGGCTTTCATGAAGTCAACCACAACAACTACATATCTTATTCATCATCCGAATGGTCCCTAAGGTGGGACTTGAAATAATCATTGAGCCAATTTGAGGTGTCTACAATTGTAGATGGATATGTGAGTAAAAAAATTGTTGTCATGTTGCTAGTTAATATGACATGGTAAAATGCCAAAAAATTTGATTAGTGTGAACGACATAATAAAAATGCCTTCAATTTTTTTCCTCAAATTGTTACCAGAAATACCCTTAATAATTCCGATAAAAAAAATATCATCAACAAATTACAAAATATTTATGGAAAGTGATTTTCACACCCACCAAATTGATAACTTTTGGGGAGTGCCAAATCGTACGGTTAACAATTCGAGGGGTGCCAAAATTTACTATGCCTACATTTTATTTTTTCTCAAATTGTCACCGGAAATACCCCTAACAGATCCTGATAAAAAAAAATATCATCAACAAATTACAAAATATTTAAAAGAAGTGATTTTCGCAATTCCAAATTGTTAACTTCTGTGGGTGTCAAAATCATTTCCCATCTTTTATTGACTTTTTACCCACTAAAAAAAATAATTTCCTGAACTTTAACCACCAAATACAGTTAAAATATAGCTTTTCGTCAACGACTCGTCTCACTCTCTCTCTCTCTCTCTCTCCAAAATTTCCTCATTCGACTCTGCCACAGATTGCAAATTTAGGGCTTCAATTTTGACCAAAACCCACAACCCAAACCCCTTCCTCAAAAAACCAACCCAATCAATCTCCAAACCGTCCACACGAAATGGACGGAAGCAGCGGCGGAGGACCGGCGCCGTTCCTGCTGAAGACGTACGACATGGTCGACGACTCGTCCACGGACGAGATCGTCTCGTGGAGCGCAGGCAAGACCAGCTTCGTCGTGTGGAACCCTCCCGAGTTCGCTCGGCTCCTCCTCCCCACCTACTTCAAGCACAACAACTTCTCCAGCTTCATCCGTCAGCTCAACACCTATGTAAATAAATCCTGTTTCCCTTCGATATATCATTAGATTTTTTTTGTCTGTGTTTTTGCTTGGCCAAAGTTAGTATTGTTGGAATTGTTAGATTAGCACCTTAGAGGAGTTGAACTCTTGAACCTTAGGAACGGTCCCGGGGGTGACCTTGGGGACCCGGACCCTGCACAACTCCAAATATTCTTGCATATTATGCTAATTTTTAGGTTAATATAAACAAGTTCTATGGGATTGACCACTACAAGTTCCTTGAGTGAAGAAAATTCTTATAATTTCTATGTGTGGAGTAAAAATCCCTAAAATTTCAAGTTATCAATCATTTTTTAGGTTGCATTTATAAAATTGAACAGTGGCTACACACAACACACAATATCTTTCTTCGGACATCGCAAGTAGCAATATATATACTTATAAAATCTATTTTTTTTTTATCAGTATGAAAATGAACATGTTTTGGGCCCCTATAGACTCAAATCCTACGTTCGCCACAGCCTGGCCTCATTAATCCTAACACCTAAATGCACCACCTGATGCTGTTGGCCCAAAGGCCTCTTGGTGATTTATCATCTGAATTTCCTCTCTTTGTGTGTGTGTGTGTCCGTGTAGATGATTGATGTCATGTTCAATTGTTGTAATCGTGTTAGTTGAAATTGAAGTTGTGTTTGCTAGGAATATGGGGATAGAGGGTTTTAGATAGACGAACATAAATAATAAAGCATGCAAGTGAAAATCAGTTAGCAATTAGTGGGGAATTTGCCAATGCTTGTATACTAGTTTTGGAGGTTATAATTAGCAAATCGGCGATGTTATTGATTATTGTATAAATTGAAGGCGAAGTCATGTTTGGTGGAAATCTAGGGTTTTTGATAGTCAAACATGGATGATAAAGGATGCGACTCAAAATTAGTTAGCAATTAGTAGTTGGGAGGTCTCTCAAAGTCATATAGTAGTTTCAATGCTTATGATTAGCTGATATGGGACAAGCAAGTGCGGAGTGGTGAACAAAGGATCGAGGACGATCACAAGGGAATTAAGTTCAATAGGACAAACAATAAATGAAATAGAGTCTTGTCTAAATGTCTCTGGAAGGATTGCTTTTATACAATGTTAAAGCATCTGCTTCGTCCGTCGATATATCAAATTATATGATCATCCCAAGCGTAGGGCTAAAACGTCACTTGAAACATAATATTCTGGAAATCTAGGATCGTACCCAAGAGAATATCATCATGACTCGATTGGATTTGTAGAAGCAAGTTTTGTGGCCTTGAGACGGCTAACTTTAGGAATAGTTTGAAACAGAGAAAAAGTGCAATTTAAATGTGTTTTGAAAATAATTACACTAAGCAGCTAGGTCTAGGGGATTTTAGCACTTTTAACTTGAATCAACCAACTTTTCTCGCGAATTACTCAGGTTGAGATACGCATCAACGATCTCCCAACCCGGAAGATTTGACACTAAGCCCGTTTAACTAGAAAAGAGTTTTGTTACCAAGCGAGTTCTAGTATTCGTCTAGCAAACGCAAGGGATGACCGAGCTCCAAGCATCTATGCGTGGCAAGTAGGCTTGCTCTTGTCTATGCATGATCAAAGAGGTTAACACCGCCGAGATTTGATAGACAAACACGAACTACCTTGATTTCCCAACTAACTTGAAGATTTATTGAGAAAAGCTAGATCAATCCAAGTCATGGAGTGCTAATCACCCCATGACCAAGCCTAATTAATTATTCACTCATGCTAGAAATTGAATCAACAAAGCTAATTATTGAAAACATAATGGAATTCAAATTAAACTAGAGATTAAGTTAGATCAAGAGCGTAGCTACAACTTTAATGAAGAGTAAAATAACGAACTACAACTAATAAGGGAGGAAAGTGCAGAATTAGCTAAGAACACCAAGAACAATGAAGAACAAGTAATGGAAAATCCTATTCTAGATCTAAAAGTGCTGTAGATATTTGTGACATCATGGGATATTTATGCAACCCCATTCTTCCCCACAAAATATCTCAGCAAACATCCTAAAAACCTGCCACATAGGTGCATCGATACCGAACAGCTTTGACTGGGCCGTCGTACAAGTAATGTTGTATCGATACCCAAAGTCTACGAGCTGATTGGGATCTGCTTGCAAATGGGTATCGATACAACACTGTGTATCAATACCGACCTCCATATTCTTGGATTTTCAGCTTTTGGCTTTCAATGACCTTGGCCACCCGACGGGTCTTCGACTCTTCGTTCTTGGGCCCCGGTGGCCCTATTCTTGATCATCTTGAGTCTTGGATGCCTCTGGCTTGGCTTTAAGCTTTAAAACCCTCTTTGTTACGCAATTTTCCTACAAAATGAAATAAACTATCCCACGCGCAATATCAAATAAAATACTAACTTAACTAAACATAAAGCGATAAAACTAAGGACTTAAGCACCAAGAATATGCATTATTGGGTGCTTATTAGCATCCGTCTCAAAACCGATCCGATAATGAGTGGGGAGGCTTATATGGATCGTATCTCCTAGTTATAATTAGGTACTGCGAGACAAGGTCTAAGAAAGAAATCAAAAACGGAGTTCTTTCTGTATTTGCAGTCTAATGTATTTTCAATATACCCCTTTTGTGAGCCTATGCCAAGTTGCATGACATGCTTTTTTAGATTTGACCAGACACATAAGGTGATGTGTCATATTCTTTTTTTTTATAAGTAAATAATCATATTAAAGAAGGCATTAAGGGAATGCCACCCATATACAAAAAGGCCACCAAGACAAAAAGGCCCTATACACCATCTAGTGAAAAGAATAACTCAAACCACTCTAAAATGATCAAGGGAAGGATGACACTCTCTCTTGTCCCAACTATACAAACTGCTAACCACAAAACTTCTAATTTTCAACAAAGGCTTTTCGACCCCTTCGAAACATCTCGAATTCGTCTCACACCAAATAGTCCACATCAAATAGAGAGGAATCATAACCCAAATGCGTTTCTCTTCTTGCCCACTCTAGCACGGTAGCACCCCTCCAAGCAATTAAAAGCTCCATAACATTTCTCGACATAACCCATTGTATCCCAAACCAAGATAACACCGTGGACCAAAGTTGCCGTGCCACCGAACAATGGATGAGGAGGTGATTCACTGATTCAGCATCCCTTTTACACATACAACACCAGTTTACAATTATTCTCTGGCTACGAATCAAATTATCAATAGTAAGAATTTTTCCTTGAGCCGCACACCAAACAAAAAAAGCCACTTTCAACGGCACTTTTGCTTTCCAAATCGCTTGCCACGGAAGGGTAGAGTTACCACTTCCCGTAACGCTTGATAATTACCACTCCCCCGTAACGCTTGATAATAAGATTTCACCTGAAAAAGACCTGATTTTGTAAGTTCCAACGCATCTCATCCTCTCCTTCTCCTATTCCTTGCAAACTAGACGCTCTAGAAAATAAATCCATCAAAGCTTCCTCCTCTATTTCTTTAACATGTCTACACAAACGGATATCCCAAACCGTAGCCCCATCATAGAGAAAAAGACCTGCTGTGTCATATTCTCATCCTCTCAGGAATTTGTTGGAGCAAAAAGTGTAGTCATTTGCAGAGTTTGTAACCACCTCTTGTTTTGTTTATTTTCTTGTTGACAATCTCCTGTATATCCACCAAAAGATGCTGGCATGTGCCACTGACTTTTGGAAGAAATTGTAACCTCGTGTGTACCGTGATTTAGGCAACAGACCTTAACCTTGATGAGTTGCTCTAGGCAATATTTGAGGAATCTCAATCTCTTGTGCGTTGTTATGTATTTCCTAGAGCAATTGAAAGATCCCAACGCTAGATTTACTTAGAATTGAAAATAAGTTTTTCTCTTGATTGTGTTCTAATTTGGAATCTCAAGGAAAACTTGTCATATCTAAGTGATGTTTCCATGTTGAGTTAAAGGTAATGGAATTACTAAGAACCCGATTTAATGGTTACTAGGTTGAACTTGAGCATAACTACTTTTGGCAAGAGCTGTTCCATGTGTTTAAAGTAAAAAAATAAATAAATAAATAATGAAGAAGAAGAATTACAGCTCTGGGATTTGCTTCGTCTATCTGAGATCGGTTACACCATTTAACAATCATTGTGGCGGGCATAGAAGTTATTTGTGATGTGTTGCAGTTTGGTTGGCAAAAATCACATCTGTTATGATTGTATATATAGGGATTTCCCTCAAACTGCTAAACCAACTTTGGATGCACTCATTACTTTGGCATTCTTTATTCCTCCTTTGTCAGTGGATAGAAGTCTGCCATATGATTTTACTGTATTATGTTCTCCCAAATGTTTGCTTCTTTTCTTCTTCTTTTTTTCCTTTTTTGAAGTTCTTGGTTTCTTGTCTCATTGCCCTGTGTAAAAAGAGACTTGTTCGTATCCCTAGCATGCTCCTGGGAAGTCTTATGAATGTTTGTTTCCTATCATGTCCAATCTGTTTCTTTCCTCGCTGAAGTTGCTGTTGTTTATACAGTGTCACGCTCTTGTTGGAGAAAAAGCGGAGAAATGGTGGATATTAGGCAGTGCATGTTTGTTGCATTGAGGTCAAATTTGAAACTGAAATGTTTTGCACCCAATTCAGGCATGTGACATGTCTAAGAAGAATCAGAAACATAGTCCAGACTAGATTATGATGCATTATGAACTTTTTAAGGTTTGGGATAGGAACATAATTGCTGGCCGTGAAAATATTAGCAATAGAAATGGAGGAAAGAAAGATTCTACCAGGGGATGAGAAAAGTTGTATCAGTCATGGTGAATTTTATTGGCGTCATCTCAAAAGTAATAAAGAGCAATGAGCGTCATCTCAAAAGTAGCAAGGAGTGTACATTTGTCAAGTTGTTTGTGTCCTTTTTCCTCACTTTTTGTTAGACCAACATATGCATATCATGCTATGTTAGCTTCCCACAATGCACCTTCAAATATTGCACCTTCTTACAATGCGGGAAACTTTTGCTGGTTTTTTTTATTCCACATCTCCTTGTAATGTTGTATGTTTGAACTCTGCTTGTAAATCATTGGAGTTCACAAAAACACGAATACCTTCTCCAACAGGGATTTCGAAAGATTGATCCGGAAAAATGGGAATTCGCAAATGAAGAGTTTATGAAAGATCAAAAGCATCTTCTAAAGAATATCCATCGCAGGAAACCCATTCACAGCCATAGTCAACCTCAAGGTACCTCAGGTGACCCAGAAAGAGCAGCTTTTGAGGAGGAAATCGATAAGCTTTCACGCGAGAAAACTGCACTTGAAAATAACATTTTAAGGTTCAAACAGCAGAAATCTTCGGCAATACTTCAGTTGGATGTCTTGACTCAAAGGGTAACTGGTATGGAACAGAGGCAGGAGAATTTGATTACTTTTTTGGAAAAGGCAGTTCAAAACAATAATTTCGTCGAACAACTTGCTCGGAAGCTCGAAGCTGCGGATTTCTCGGCGTATAATAAGAAAAGGCGTCTCCCTCAAGTTGATTACTGTGTAATGCCGGTTCCAGAAACTAGCTTCATAGAGAATAATAGCAGCCCTAGGCCTGATTGTGGAAACATTACCCACCAAGATTTCTCAAATACACTACGGTTGGAACTATCTCCTGCTGCTTCAGATATTAACTTGGTTTCCCATAGCACACAGAGTTCCAATGAAGATGGGGAAAGCCCAAATAGGAGACTGTACGAACCTAAAGATACACAGATGGGACCCGTTGATCTTTTGGTGGCCCCTGAAACCTTAGAGTTGTCAGACACTGGAGCATCTTTCACATTTAATAGGGATTCAACAAGACTCCAGACGTTGCCCCAAAATTTGGCTTCGAATGAAGAACTTGACGGCAATATTTCTTGCCATTTAAATCTTACTTTGGCATCTTCATCACTACAGTTGGAAAAAAGTCAATATCCACAACTACGTCATGAAATCGGCAAGTCCTCAGAGCCAAGGGCCAGTGATAAAGAGGCTGAAATTAGGGCTTCCCCAAGGAAGAGAGCCGCCTTCTCTGATGGTGATTCCACTTTGTCTTCCTCAAAAGAATCACCAAATAATAATCAAGGGATGGCGACTCCTCAGGTCCGCGTGAATGATGTATTCTGGGAACAGTTCCTAACTGAAAGACCGGGCGCTTCAGAAACTGAAGAGGCTAGTTCTAGTCTGAGGGCAAACACATACGATGATCAGGAAGATAGACGATCAGGGCGCGGAATGTCCAGAAATGCGAAGAGCGTGGAGCATCTCTCTCTTTGAGCACTGAAGTTACAGTTATACTCGGACAAAAGTGTTCAAATGCTTCTCCAGGCTCCACATGCATGCAACTTTTGTGTATCATCTGGTATAATATTCTAGGCTTCGTCTGAGATGCTTGTTTTGTGTTTGTTTGGGCGAAATGGTCTTGTTATCGTACCATACTTTTGGTCATCAATGGTTATGCTCTTTGCGGGCATTGATACAGGCACCGGAAAACAAAATATCCTTTTGGTTTGTTAGTTTGAACTGTAATATATTACTAAATAATGGATAATTCTGAGGTAGCAAAGTGTGTTGAGGTTTGCTTAAGATGTTGGAACTGGTATATGATCAGTTTCCTTTTGTTTGTTTTATAAGTATGTGATTCTTGTAGTATTGCATGTAGATGGGTTTATCACATGGAACTCCAAATCATTTAACAGGGCGGTTCCGGGGACCCATAAAAAAACCCCCTCAAAGTTTCCGATCGAATTTTGATGATCCGAGCCGCTTAAGGTAATCATTTATGCTATGTTTAGTTTGTGTTTTGAAAAGTTTTTTGAAAAATAGTAGGGGTAATAAGTGGAAAGAAATAGAGAAAGAAATGTTGGAAGTAGGAGGAATTTAGAGAGAATTTTTTAAAAAATTCTTTTCAAAAAGCAAAAAGAACAAGACATTAATCGTTGCGAAAGTATTCATAATTCTGACTTGATTAAAGTATTTAGATTCTTGTTGAACTGCATGTAGATGGAGTTATCGCCTTGGGTTTTATCTCAGATGAGCATTTAGACTCGACGCCTACAAACTGTTTGTATTTCCTATCCTTATACAGTATTACTGAGTTAAGGTTGAATAAAATTGCAGACTCAAAAGAAACCAACAAATGGAGTGGTGGCCAAGTAGAAGGCCCCATGTACTCTCATGCATTTGATAGGGGTTCAAACCTCACTAATTACGAAAAAACAAAGCTGACTTTAAGTGAGCAAAAAAACGAGAAACCTACTGATTCTTTGTTGTCAATGAGAAGAACTCTACTGTTTCCGACCTGTGTTCTGTCCTGATTCAAGTTGGTTCAGTTCTCTGTCATTCTTGCTGATTGCAGTGGCAGACAGTTGAGTCAATTATTTAAAATCAGCTTGTTATGACAGAAATGAAATTGATTACAATTCTCGAAAGTTCTTTGGGGCTATGGGGCAATATTTATATATGGGATCAAATGTGGAAAATAGTGCTCAAGTTATAGCTACTCTGGCAATTTTTTCAAATTTTTTACCCCACTTGCTAATGCGTCTATCAAAAATGGTATAACCACACACAAATGCACAAACACACTCACGAAGGCCCACACTTCATGAGTGTGTTTGTGAGTGTATGGGGCCACACACTTTGTGAGTGTGTTTGTGCATTTGTGTGTGCAAAGTGTGTGTGGTTCTAGACTACTTGTGCATCTATTTGTTGATGTAATCGACTATAAATTCAATTATGTTACAAGACGAAGTTAAAAGGGTGGCACACGGCGAAATTTATAGAAAAAAAAAACCCTCATATCAATTTTCTCATGATTGTTTACTCTATTCATTCTAAAATGTTGGTCTACTACGAAAAGACTTGCAAACTTGGTTAAAAAAAACTTTTGTATAGTACATTTTTGAATTTCTTCACACCAAATTAAGGAATTAATTGAGAACTTTAGATCGGTGCGATAAATTAGAAAAATTATGCACAGAAGTAGGTTATTTTTTCAGTCGAAAATCTCACGTCTTTTCATGGAGGACTAACATTTTGCGATAAAGTAATTTCTCTCACAAGTTCTTTTGACAATTTATTATCGCACTTTCATACCATAAATAACTTCGATTGTCAAATTATATTGTGCCATTTACTTACACCTCAAGGCCAGGATCTAACCTATTTGATAAAATATGTGAGAAAATAGATAAAATAAACATGGTCTCTCTCTTGTCGGTGGGGGAAAAATGATTGGCTTCCATTACAGGATATTTCTTTTTCTTCATTGACGTTTGTCGAAGACAATCTCGATATTTTAAATAATGGAGTACAACCCAAGCCAGATTTGTAGATCCATTTGCACATGGGAGCTACCGACAGTTTTATGACAGTTGCCGTCATATGAGCACATTTAATTTTGGACTCCGCACCACACACACCACTTGAAGACACTTTAATAAGGCTTCGGATCCCTTCCGGTTTAAGTTTTGAATTGAATGGGACGTTCAAATATGAACCATACATTGGTAATATTAGTGATGGAGTAGTAGTTTAAAGTTGCTCACAAATTCAAACCAAAATTGGTTTTCAGAAAAAGATGAAGTAAAGGAGAATAAAATTTTATGTTTCTGTGTGTGTTCTGTTGAGTGTTGATAAGAAATCTTGCAAGAAAACAAGAATTCCTTCCTTTTGGCAACACCTATTTTGCAGGAAAGTGTTTCTCAATAGAAAAGTTAAAATTGTGGGTCCTATAATTTTCCTGCTAACTGAACATACAAAAAAATTGATTTTTCCGTCCTTTCCCATCATTTCTGTGCAATTGAACGGGGCCAATTGAATGGGAAAAGGCAACTAGTGTAACAACCCCTGAATGTGACCATAGAGGTTCTCAATCCACTGTGAAATATCTAGTTCGAGGTTCGAGCCACAACTACTACATGTAAAGGCAGGTTATCACCACAGCATCAACTAAATAACCACATCATCAACTAGCATCAACTAAATACTGGATGGAGTTCTAGGAGCCTCCACGTGAAATGTGTCCACAGCATCAACTAAATACTAGATGGAGTTCTAGGAGCCTCCACGTGAAATGTGTCCAAGTCCCACAATGTAAAGAATAAATTATTGCTTGGCGTGAGTCTTGAACCGCAGGCATTAATGAAGGAGTCTTTAACCCACTCACCTTTGCCATCTAGGCTATCACCGTCGGTTGTAATTGTTTGAGGCTTTGTTCGGTTAAGGATTTAGTTTTAGTTTTAGTTTTAGTTTAGTTTTCAATTATTACTCTAATTCTTTCTCTAATAATTACCCTATTTCTTCAATTATTACTTTTGCATCTCTCTCAAATCATTACCCATATCTTCAATTATTACTTTATTTCTCTCCACCCACTACCCAAACTAAACTAAACTAAATTTCCAACAAAACACTACCTTTATAGTTGGGATAACTAAACTTTCGTGGGCTCACATAACAAGAATCTAGTAGAACAATAATGAGCTGGCTTGGAGTACCATTTTTTGTTTTTTTCAAAAAAAAAATTTGTTTAGTAAAGTAGTATGTTTTGCGCGTGACTCGTGTGAATATCTTATGGAAACAACTTTCTTTGAGGAAATCTAAAAATGATAATTTTGAATTCTTGGATCTAACATTTGACAATATCCACTTGAGTTGATATTTGACGACCGAAAAAAAGTTAGAAAATCAAACTCCACATAATAAACGGATCTGCCCGGAGGGCAATTTTGGTTGATAAAAAAAAAAGAAGGAAAAGGATGGATCTTACTACAGAAGTGGAGCTTAATGTAAAACTATGCGAAGTGGATAATATTCACCACTTCTAGGAGAATGACGAAGTTTCTCTCTTCTATTTTTGCATTAAACCATACAAGAACTACAAGTGTTCTAACTTTTATTTTTCTCGAAAACAAGAAAAGTGAAAGAAAAATATGTGATAGCAATACAAAATTTTGATTGATTTTTTAGAGAGGTTTTTGAAGGTAATGAGTGAAGAGATAGAGAGAGAGACATTTATTAAGAACCGTGCCAGATAGAGTAGTTTGGTTTTAAGACTTAAAACGAACACAATCGAGTTTTGGTAGACAAAGATTGTTGTAATTGGGATTCAAGCACTTTAATTTTGGTTGGTAATGGGTTAAGATGTAGTCATTGTAGGGGGGTGAAACTACTACCTTTTTTGTGTGTACGAAATATTTAATTTGTTGGAGTATAAATAGAAAGTAGGTATTTTCTTTTTGTAAAATATTGTTCCATACATTTCATGCTCGAGTTTCGACCTCTCCTCTTATAAAATCCTTGCTCCGTTCCTGATTTGTTATGTCTTTGAAGTTCACTTTGGACCACAAAAATTGTAGCACCAGCCTAAAGGCTAATGTACAGAATTATATGTTGCGTTAATGAATAAGAATCGACGACTTCAGAAAAGGAATCCTAGCTCTCCAGTTAGATTGTGGGTTCCATGACCTCCACTAGGGGAAGCGGGGGGCTGCTGCCCTCGGTTTTTGAGCCCACTCTGGTCTCGCTTCGATGATCGGAAACGTTCACTTTGTAAAGTTCGTCGAGTAGAACAACTCTGCAAAAAATCAGCTTAATTGGATATCATTAAGTGCTTGATCGGAGCCTATATAACTCTCAGTCCATGAGTTACAATGGATTTGATCCAGTGTTTCGGATCCATTCTTTCCAAGATAAAAAGGTTCCGATCAGGCACTTAATGATATCCAATTAAGCTGATTTTTTGCATAGTTGTTCTATTCGACGAGCTCTACAAAGTGAACGTTTCCAATCATCGAAGCGAGACCGAAGTGGGCCCAAAAACCAAGGACAGCAGCACGCTTGGGGCAACAGCCCCGCACTTTCCTCCAGTAGTCCGCTTAGGAAAGCTTGGTGGGGTTTTTCAGGTTCGATTCTTGGGGTCAGATTGCAAGAAAGTAATTTATCATAAATTTTCTAGTCTCGAAGTGAATTGTCTACCTTTGACCAGACTGGTGTGAGGAGATTAGTTGACATGTGCAAGCTTAACCCGGACACCCTAACCGTCAAGAAAAGAAAGAAAAAAAAAACCAATAGGAAGGAAGAGGGGTTTTATTACCAATCACCAGTTTCACACATGAGCACTAAAAACTTAAAGTAACGAGGAAGATTATTCAGTGTTCTTACATCTTCCACCACCACATAATCATGTGCGATGTGTGGTGCGTTCTCGCATGATTGTGCACCATATGGTGGTGTCCCTCATGTGATTGCGTGGTAATGGAGGAGCCCAAACATGGTTTGGTGCATCCTCCTCACATGATTGTGCACCATATGGTGGTTTCCCTCACGTAATTGTACGGTTGTAGAGGAGCTCAAGACACCACATGACGATGCGCATTGGATAACCTTTAAAATATTTCACAGTGGGTGGGTGAATGTCCTTGTCAAAGAACATACTTTATAAGAAGAAAAAGGGAAAGCTAGAATTTAAAAGGGTTTAAAACAACCCAAAGGCTATTCCAAAGTTGGTGTCACCTACTCCATTGAGAGGAAAGGCTTCTATAGCTGCTTAAAATATCCAGCCAGTAGAAACAAAACCTACCACCGCACTCATGTGTGAAACCCACGCCTTGAAGCTTCAAACAGCCTCTCAAACATCTTGCCCAACCCATCAAAGCCTTTAACTGGAAAAAGCATCAATTGTCTAAAGTACTTGGATTTAGGAGGACCATAACCCACTCAAAAGAAAGAAAAAGGTAAAAAAAAGACAGTTGATTGATTATTGACAAGAATCACAGTTATCTAACACTTCATTTTCAAAAGCACAATAGTCTCTCGAGTTTATTTAAAATAAAAAAATAAAAAAAGGAGAGAAGCCAAATCCGGTATCCAATCAACACAAATTTTTACATGGTTGAAGTACTTGACGAGATCAACATAATGAAAGATTTCGATTATCAATGTAGGCCCGGTATGGACCAAAAAAACAAAGAGCAACCGAACGGGAAGCTACTCTCACATTACTGGAGAGTGATACTGTATTTTAATCATTCAGTGCCCTACTGCCCTGGCCAATGCCACCGAGTCCTGCTACACCCAGCAGATCTGTGCACACCACGGGTCCCACACAAATCATTCAAGCCGTTTATTAAATGTAAAATATTTTTTCAAGGGTCTCCGTAAAAAATAAGCTCAATTCAATACCTATAGATGCTTCATCCAATTATCTAACTTCTCATTCAGATTTCCGGATAATGAAAAGTTATATGATTGGATCGAGTACCTATAGGTATCAAATTGAGCTTATTTTTTACTGAGACCCTTAAAAAATGTTTTACATTTAATGAACGGCTCGGATAATTTGTGTGGAACCCGTGATGGGTCCCACAACGAAATCTATGCACAAATCTGCAGCATCTGCTGTGTGTGTAGACTTTCTAAATGCCACCCCATCTCTACCACTTGTACCCAGCTAGCAAAATTAATGAGTTAATTTTCCTTCCGCCCCCATCTCTCCACTGGGCACAGCAGCACGCTGCTGTCCCCATACAACAGCCCCCCCGCTTCTCCCACGGAAGCTGGGAGGCTGCTGTCCCGATTTTTGGGTCCACTCCAGTCTCGCTCCGATGATTGGAATCGTTCACTTTATAGAGCTCGTCGAGTAGAATAACTTTGCAAAAAATCAGCTTAATTGGATATCATTAAGTGCTTGATTGGAACCCATATAACTCTCGATCCATGGATTACAGTGGATTTGATCTAGTGTTTTGAATCCATTCTTTTCAAGATAAAAAAGTTCCGATCAGACACTTAATGATATCCAATTAAGCTGATTTTTTACATAGTTGTTCTACTCGATGAGCTCTACAAAGTGAACAATTCCGATCATCAGAGCGAAACCGGGGTGGGCTCAGAGACTGGGCACAGCAGCCCCCCCCCCCCCGCTTCTCCCACTTGTACCCACTGAAAATACTGTACTATCTACTATCTAACTTAACTTTCTTTCCACCCCATCTGTCCCACTTGTACCCAATGAAAGTACTATCTATCTAGCGTTTATGGCACCACATCTCTACGGCTTGTACCCAGCTAGCAATCCACTCTACCCACTTGTACCCGTCCGTTCCGCTAACTATAATAAGTATTTATCTTTTAAATAAATACTTAATTTTTGAATTAAAAATAATGTATTGTGAAAAAATAACTTTCCTTATAAAGCAAAAAATAAGTCCTTAATGGTACCTTAGCGGAACGGGACAATGAATTTTCTCTATTATACCAAACTAGCAGGAGGCCAACATACAAAGGCAGCCACAAACAGGAGGGGGAAAAACCGAGAGAAATAAAAGTAACTTAAGGGCACCATAACGAGAGAATTTTCTTTCCATTTTTTTAAATAGGCACCATAACCAATGCAGTAAATTCTAAACTGCAGCAGTTACAAGATAAAAAACCCACACACCACCAATACTCAGACCCTTATTCAAACTCATTTGGTTTTCTTCAACAATGAAGAAACCATTTTTTCCCATTCCAACCACCCACCAACAAACACAAACCCATCACAATATCTGAAGACAAGAAGGGAAAAAAACTGCAATCCTAACTGAAATCAATGTGAAATAAAACCCATCATAGAGTTTCATTGATAAGTTTTCCGAAATATCCTCTCTTAGTACCTGTAGGCAGCCGGCTTGTAAGGACCCTCAACCGGCACGCTAATGTAATCGGCCTGGTCCTTAGAGAGCTTTGTAAGCCTAGCCCCAAGCTTACCAAGATGAAGAGCGGCAACTTTCTCATCAAGGTGCTTAGGCAAAACATAAACCTTCTTTTCATATTTCCCAGAACTCTTCTCCTTCCACAGCTCCAGCTGTGCAATCACCTGGTTCGTGAACGAACAAGACATCACGAAGCTAGGGTGCCCAGTGGCACAACCTAAGTTCATGAGTCGTCCTTCCGCCAAGACAATGATTCCTGACTTGGTATCCGGGAAAACCCATCGGTCCGTCTGGGGCTTAATTGTAATTCTCTTAACCCCAGGGTAGGTTTCGAGCCCATGCATGTCGATCTCATTGTCGAAATGGCCAATGTTGCAAACGATGGCATTGTTCTTCATTTTCTTCATGTGGTCAACCATTATGATGTCCTTGTTGCCAGTGGTGGTGACGAAGATGTCTGCCTCTGAGACCACATCTTCAAGTGTTAGGACTTGGAGGCCTTCCATGAGGGCCTGAAGGGCACAGATGGGGTCGATTTCTGTCACGATCACGCGAGCTCCAGCTTGTTTCATGGCAGCTGCACAGCCCTTGCCAACATCACCATAGCCGCAGACAACAGCAATCTTGCCGGCAATCATGACATCAGTGGCTCTCATCAGACCATCAGGGAGGGAGTGGCGGCATCCGTATAAGTTGTCAAACTGTTCACATGATGAACGAAGATTTTTACTTGGAATGAATAAATAAATACAAAAGTAGCCATAAGTTTCAAGACATGAACAGAAGATCACTACCATACCCACTTGTAAATGTATACATAGAAGGGTGTGGGGGTGAGTAGACGTATAGAGATCAAAACAATGTGTATACCTTGCTCTTGGTGACAGAGTCATTGACATTGATAGCAGGGAACAACAAGGTCCCACTAGCCTGCATCTGGTAAAGCCTCTTGACACCAGTGGTAGTCTCCTCCGAGACTCCCACTAGCCTCTCCTTCATCTTGTGATACTTCTTCGGATCCGTCTTCAACCCATCACGGATCAAACCCAGAACAAGCTGGAACTCAACATTATCCGTCGAATTCGGATCGGGGATCTTCCCATTCTTCTCATACTCCTCCTCTGCCTTAACCCCTTCATGAATAAGAAGGGTGGCATCTCCGCCATCATCAACAATCAGATCCGGTCCGCCGCCCGGGCCCCAGTCGAGCGCCCGCTCTGTGCACCACCAGTACTCCTGGAGGGTCTCTCCCTTCCAGGCAAACACGGCGGCTGAGTCACGAGCGATGGCAGCCGCCGCGTGGTCTTGGGTGGAGAAGATGTTGCAAGAACACCAACGGACCTACAAGGCAATTGGTAAAATGTTACACTGTTATAAACTATACTACATAAAAAGAAACCCATAAATTCCAGCGAATGAATCAGATTAAATCACAGGTTCACTCGTGACTCAACTATCTCAGAGCTGATCTGCACTGTAAACGCGTTCATGATGTCTTCCCTTATCGGAGGGGTAAAAAATCAATTTTTGAAGAGCAAAAACAAATTGAAGCAAAACAAAAAAAATATGCAAGAAACCCAATCCTTGATGCTTTTGTACATTTATTTTTCACTACTTTACATGTTTACCCCAAGTTCACCAGCAAAACACTTACAGATCGGGAAGTCTATGCACACATCTTCCAAATACAACTCAAGACACAGCAGTATCCACAACTGTTCTATGCATATGGATGCATATATATCCAACGGATCCAAACACAATTGTGTCCGGAGTTGTGTGCGTAGCATTGCTCCTTACAGATCTAGTAGATACAAAGTTACAACTAACTAGATGGACTAAAAGCTCATGTTTTCACATACATCAACAAAATACCACTAGCCTGTAATCATTTAGCGGTGAACGAAATACCAAAATATGTGGGCAACTACATTTTTAAAAGATATATAACCCCCATTTAAATAAGCGGACTAAGAAGACAATTAATAAAAACAAATAATGACAGCAATAATTAAACCATATCTATTCCAATCAAATTACTCCATTCCTTCTTTTTTTTTGGCGAATTTCATGAACCCCGAAAAGTTTCCCAAAATTGTTCCTGAAAAATTAACGATTGAGATTCACTTTGATGTGTGGGACCCCAACATCCAAGTGAATCTGAACCACTGATTTTTCATTCGGGTCCCTAGCATTGCTCTTGGCGAAATGCTCATTCCAATTACACAAATGCTATGGATACACAAGGAAGTGTAAAGATCAAGACACATTAACCGTGTGGAACTCACGTATACCAAATTTGTGCACTTCTATCTATCTGTGTCCGTGAAGTAGTAATTATTATTACCTCGGCGCCGAGGGCGGTGAGGGTTTCGATGAGGACGGCGGTCTGGATGGTCATGTGGAGGGATCCGGTGATCCTAGCCCCCTTGAACGGCTGGGACGCGCCGAACTCCGCCCTGCACGACATGAGCCCGGGCATTTCGACCTCGGCCAGCTCGATCTCGAGGCGGCCGAAGTCCGCCTGGGACATATCCTTCACCTTGTACTCCCGCCCACTGGTGGTCTTCTCTACTAGCAAAGCCATGGCTATGGTTACTCTCTCTCTCTCTCTAGATCTGGTAGAAGTAAGATCTCTCTCTCTCTCTCTCTCTCTCTCTAGGGGCAGTGAGCGGGAGTGGCAGTGGGTGTAGAAGGGGGAGGAGAGAGATAAATATAGGGTTTTGAAGGGGAAAATGGACGGTCAGGAATGAACGGATTGGATCTGAGAGAGATTATTGGGTTGGTTGGTGGATCTGGTAAAAGGGGCCCATTGACGTCGGGTTCGGAGGGTGGTGTTGGACCCGGCTTAAGTCGATGGTGATTTGTTTAGGTGCTTATTAAACTCACGTAATTTCTCGTGCGGCCTCATGCGTGCGGGAACGGAACTATGAGCGCGACCGGGTAAAAGCATCTCTAACGAATACATTTCAGTGTAATGATGAAAAAGGGTGTCCGAAGTACTAAAATTTAGTGGAGCGACGGAGTTCGAGAGCAAGAACGCACCGCGAAAATTGGAAATGTGAGCGGAGGACGAAACAAATTTTTTTTAAAAATCCTAACCCATTAATTTTAATTGGACTTAAAGTATTGATGAGGTTTAATTACGAGAATTAAATGATACTGCAGCTCAACTCGAGACCGAGCTAAAATTTGAATAAGGCATTCAATTTTAAGCTGGTCGGGATCTTTGTTCACTCATTGCATCTCCTCTCTATGCATTTTCTCACTCGCGAATTCTAAGACCTTGTTTGGTAATCATATCTTATGTTGTTAACTGTAAACATACGCAAGACACTAATAAAATAAATAAATTGAATTGTTTTTACCTATTTAAAAAACAAAACTCAGTTTTCTTTATTTCTGGGAGGTTGGGGGTTGGTGAGGATTTGGTGGGGGAATTTAGCAAAAACCACTTCAATACAAAATTCAATCCATATTTAAACTTTTCCATTAATGTAATACTCCATTTAATATATTGATTCTATGCTCAGATGGCTCAATCAGATATTGGTCAATTAAAAGTAATAAAAATGAGACTAGTTGTATTATATTCACAAGCAAAGGTGTCAAAGTCAGGGTTTGGTATGGCCAAAAGTACCAAATTGCCCCCACCAACCCACATGCTTATTGCTTTTTTCTAAACCAATATTTCCTAACCCTTACCAACTCCCACCAACAAATTCTATCATTAGTGTAAACATCCACCACTTAGAAGTTCGAGAGATATGATCTCCACAAGGGTGAAGCCTATTGCATTTGAGAGGGGATTTAGTGCATTTTGTGGACCCCATAGATCTTATTATCGTAATGGGAGTCGTTCATCTTATAATTACTGAGTAGATCATGTAAAAATCTGAAATCAATCAGTATCATTAGGTCTTCGGCCGGACAATGTTTGTTTCATAAAAAACGAATGATTAGTATTATTACAAAGCAAAACTGTATCTTGATTACGCGTTGCTAACATTCCATTAACTTGATTTTTGAGATATAAAAACAATGCCAGTGCACATTCCTAATGCATTTATTTGTTTACGTATTGGCACTCGGAGGACGTTGATTATTGCAGCCTTATTCTTCTTTCCTTTTAAAATTTTAGGTGTTCAAATAAATTCACATGCATCTTTATAACTTCTTCTTTTTTTCAATCAACAACTAATAAAGAAAGAATTATATATTTATATATCGGGGCGGTTCCGGGGACACCTAAAAAAAACCTAAAAAAACACCTCATAGTTCCCGATCAAATTTTGACCATCCGAGCCACTCAATGTGATCAGAACATGATTTTAAGGCTACCCGCGAGAAATCATCAAAAAAAATAACCGGGAAGGGCTTGATCCGAACAGTTTTGAACAGTTTTTTATTGAACGGTTCAAATAAAAACTATTCAAATCAAGCCTTTTCCGGTCATTTTTTTTGCTAATTTCTCTCGGGCACACTTAAAATCACATTCTGCACACATTGAACGGTTCGGATCATAAAAATTTGATCGAGAACTGTGAGATTGAGATTTAGGGTGTCTTTTTAGGTGTTTTTTTAGGGTGTCCATTGAACCGTCCCCTTTATATATATATAATATTCTAATTCCCTACATAATAGGAATATAGGATTTTATTCTTATGTCCTTGAGAAATTTAGATCCAAAGACATAAGTTAAATCTGACCTACATAAATTTAATAAAAAAGACCACCTTCCTGTTAAAACTCAAAAGGCTGAATCCACCAACCCCTTGATCTATCTTAAGCCACAAAATTTCTACAGGAAACAGTCAACGACAAGAAATGGAATAAAGCACAATATCAAAAAAAGAAAAATAAAATAAGAGAAATGGAAAATAAAACACATCACTAATAACACCAACCCCCTTGAGCTTTGGAGAGAATACCTTTGAAGGGTACAATCTATTTGGATAGAGCGGTTGGTTGAAGAAATGAAAAGATTATGTTTTGTTAGTTAAGGCAAAATGGATCTACACATCCATCAAAAAAAATTGATACGAATCTTAATTTTTTTCCCTCGTCAAATTCTTCAATCCAAATGGATTCCTAGTATACGTTCATCATTGCAAGCATCTTTTCTTCTTCCAACTACTGATAGGAATTCATTTTCTCACCAAATTCCTCATCCAAACATATCATTTTTCTTGAGACAAGAAAAGATGTTATACGCATTCATGACTTCTTATGTCCTTTGTTCATCTAAATAATTGATGAAATCATGAACTTGAAAGCTAGCTGTGTGATTGCTCCAAGTTCATGTGGTCTTACGTTCAATTTCTCTAACCCCACTAACATAGTAACATAAATTGTATGAATATATTCTTTGTCTTCCCTTAAAACTTGATATTATTCTTCTTTTTTTCAGCACCAAATTCCTCCATCTAAACAGCCAGTTACTTTCAAAACACCCTCCAACACCATTAATACAAGGAACACCTTGCCTAGTGTGGTTGATTCATTACTCTCCTTTCTGAGGGAAGAGATTCCGATCTCGAGTCCTCATGGAGAAGTTGCTAACCTCTCCCAACGGCAAAAAATAAAAAAACACCATTCGTACTATTCTCACACAATAACAGAACTCAAGGAAACAAAAGTGCAATATTACCATAGTACCCACAAGTATATCATCCGAAAGCTCAGGAGGAACCACTGCAATTAGTCCCCCAACAAACCCCAAGGGCTATAACTGTAATTCAAAACCCCCAATCTCCCTGCTTTTAAACACCACTCACTCATTCCAACCGCTCCACCACATCTCTCTCTCTCTCTCTCTCTCTCCTCCCAATTTAGCATTGTTGGAGGAACAAGATCTAAACAGTAATTCATTCCAAGATCCACACGTCCCCTCTCTCTCTCTCTCTCTCTCTCTCTCTCTCTCTCTCTCTCGTAGACGCTTGCTTGTCTCTTGTTTCTCTCTCTAGATATGGAACCCGTCTCCGACTGGGGCCACACCCCGCTCCACACCGTCGACCCGGAGATCCACGACCTCATCGAGAAGGAGAAGCGGCGCCAGTCCCGGGGGATCGAGCTCATCGCGTCGGAGAACTTCACCTCCTTCGCGGTGATTGAGGCCCTGGGCAGCGCCCTCACCAACAAGTACTCCGAGGGCATGCCCGGCAACCGCTACTACGGTGGCAACGAGTACATCGACCAGATCGAGAACCTCTGCCGCAGCCGCGCCCTCAAGGCATACCGACTGGACCCCACCCGGTGGGGCGTCAATGTGCAGCCCTATTCGGGCAGCCCGGCCAACTTCGCGGCGTACACGGCCGTGCTCGAGCCCCACGATAGGATCATGGGGCTCGATTTGCCGTCCGGGGGCCACTTGACTCATGGGTAATGTTTGGAAACTTGGGACGTTTCTTCGTATTTTTTTTTAAAATTTTAATAATCAGGTGTTGGGCCAGCTTGCGCGCACATTGACTAATCATTGGAGCACCTTGTCTAATCATTGGATGATTTGCTTTTGTTAAACGAAATGACTTGGGATTTTGTGTTTTTATAACCAGGTGTCCAGCGTCAGCGTCAACTTACGTGCATCTCGAATAATCCTGGATGTTTTTCGTTAGAAGAAATGATTTGTTTAGGTGGTTATTCGTTCACAGTCGAATAGGATCGAGTAATTTGGTTTAAAAAAGAGAGAAAGGATTAGACTGTCGCGCTGAATCACTCAGAATTGAATGATTTGGTGAGAAAAGGAGAGAAAAATGAAAAAAAATTCATCGGCCCCTTTTGGAGAGCCCCGTTGGATTTTGAGAAAGAGTGTGATAAGAAAGGGGAAGGAGCCAATGAAAAGATATCATTTTTGTAGACTCTCATCATTTCTCATCAAATTGCTCAATCCAAGTGAGTGATTTCACGAGAAACTCCAGTACGGTCTTTTGTTTTCTTATCAAATCTGTCAATCAAGGGGGTTGATGGCTGAAGGAATCTTTTTCACGCATTTCAATTTATTATTCAAGAATGGGATCTGGGAAAATGAAAGAATAATGTTACTGACAGAGATGAATGTGAACGGATCTGGACGTGTCCATAACCGTGACATCTTACGGTCATGAATGCATCTGTGTTCAGACATGTGCACGCCCATTGATGTCCCGTAGCATTTTTTGAAATGAAATGATTTGTTTCTGTGCTTTCAGTTTTTAAGGAATTAATTAGGTGTAGTTACTAGGGTCTTGAGAGAAAATGTGATTAGAAATTAAATACCCAGTAATCTAATGCCTGAAGTAGACTTATTCTGGTATGTTAGTTTATTCAAGGATAGTGTCCGAGGGATGTTTTTTTTAGAAATTTATGGACTGAGCCTGAAATCTAATATTATTATTGAGGAACCTAGAAATAGGGATTACTTGAATCTGGAACCACATTCATTTTCCTTTCCTGTCATCTAAAATGGGCCAAATGTATGAGTTTATTCATAATTGCCGAGAGAGATTCTCTAGGAAGAGTTTATGAGGATATTTAGAGAACAAAAAAAATTAGGGAGGGAGGAAGGAAGAATTTCTTTGGAAGGTTTCTAAACTGGATATAAATATGTATATTTCTCATAATTTACGGACAAATCAGTTCATGAGTCTATTCTCTATATGGATGGACGTTAATACTGAATTAATAATGCATGTTAATTCCAGATTTGAAATCTTGGAACCGATACACAGCTTTTGAACTATAGAGGAGCATCGAGTTTTGGCTACATGCATCTGCTAGATCTTTACTAGGCTCTTATGTCTGTATATTATTTCTTTGCAATGAGAATCATCATTATTTTCTCTAATGTGGGTGACCATTGTTTGTACAGGTATTATACCTCTGGTGGGAAGAAGATCTCTGCCACCTCGATTTACTTTGAGAGCTTGCCATATAAGGTGAATTCGAGCACTGGGTATATCGATTATGAGAAGTTGGAAGAGAAGGCAATGGATTTCAGACCCAAGTTGATCATTTGTGGAGGGAGTGCGTACCCCAGGGATTGGGATTACGCGAAGTTTAGATCGATTGCGGATAAGGTGGGGGCGTTGTTGCTATGTGACATGGCTCACATCAGTGGCCTTGTGGCTGCTCAGGTACATTTCTTGTTGATTTATGAATCTGATTGCTGCTCTGTCACATTTGGTTTTACAGTGCACTAATGTTCTTTAGGTATTTTTTATATATGGCTGGGTTTCAGTAGATGTTTGCATGCTGTTGATTTGTATCATAGGGTCTCAGCTAAAGTGGCTTTGGTTATTTACAGCAGGTTAAATTGCTTAAGTTCCGGTCTGGGTTTTTGTTGGGTCTATTTGGTCTTTTGTGGTTTGGGTGTAGAACATCTTTTCTGTAGTTCTGTTTTTGTCTTTCTATTTGCCAGTTCTAAATTTGACGTGTCAAAGATTTTCGATTTTGGAATTCTTCTTTCAGCTTTTAACTATTGAGACTCATAATTTAGGTTTCAATTTGCTTCTACCAGTAGTGCTTGGTGTGTTTGACATTGATGGGTTACTGGCCTACTCGACGACAATACAATTAAAACATTTGAAGTAGCTTAATTGGTGCTTAAATGAATTGTGGGTGGAATTTTTATATTTTCTATCATTATGGATTGCTTTGTCTGTAGTAATCTTACTCTTTTGGAAAATGTTCCCAATAGGATTGTGGAGCATAAAGAATTCAACTTGATGATCCCAAATGTCTTGTCCATCCGTTAGGATTTCTGGTTTTCACCTGGGAGCCCCAGGATCATCCTGGTAACCGAAGACATTCCTTTAGTTAGAAGGAAAAGTCATTGTAACTTTATAATGGGAATAAATACAAGGTCTCGGCCAGCAGAGATTTTCCAACTTATTTCACTTTTGTACTGTGTGTGGAGATTATTTCCACCTCAATTTTCCTTTCTGGATATGGAGTTAATGAGTCGAGTATATAGTTGATTAATAACCACTGTTAAATGATATCCGAATACATTTCCATGCAAATCATGAGACTTGCAATTCGTAATGTTCACTTGTTTATCTTTGTGACGGTTTTTAGTGTACTGGCTATTGACCCAGATCCTATTTTTATTCAAGCAGTCTGGTAAATATTGGCAAAATTTTCCTGTTCGTGTAGGAAGCTGCAGATCCCTTTGAGTACTGTGACATTGTCACAACCACAACCCACAAGAGCCTGAGGGGTCCTAGGGCTGGTATGATCTTCTACCGCAAGGGTCCTAAACCGGCCAAGAAAGGCCAACCAGAAGGTGCAGTTTATGACTTTGAAGACAAGATCAATTTTGCTGTTTTCCCCGCTCTACAGGGTGGACCCCACAATCACCAGATCGGTGCTTTGGCTGTTGCTCTGAAACAGGCCATGTCTCCTGGGTTCAAGGCTTATGCTAAGCAAGTGAAGGCGAATGCAGTTGCCCTTGGAAACTACTTGATGAGCAAAGGCTACAAGCTCGTCACCGAAGGGACTGAGAACCACCTCGTTCTGTGGGATCTTCGCCCTCTGGGTTTGACTGGTAAAAAGACTGGATGCACACTTTTTATATTTGCCTGGTGTTTGGGATGTCAATAACTTCAACCTTTTGGGGGCGTATTTTCATCTCAATTAGATATTTGTGGCTTCTTGGTAAAATAAATTTATTACTTGTTTGATCGTGAAAAATGGGATCAATTTTTTCTCAAATCTTGAAGTTCATTTTAAACACTTAACTGATTCTTGTCGCCGTAAAGTATTAGAGATGTAAGAAATGTCATGCAAGAAAAATGGCTTATTTAAGGGATGGCAAATGAAGGCTTTATGAGAATATAGATCTCTATTGGTGGAATCTAATTACTTGTTACTGTTGTTGTGTTTGTAGGAAATAAGGTTGAGAAGCTCTGTGACCTATGCAACATAACTGTAAACAAGAATGCTGTGTTTGGTGACAGTAGTGCCTTATCCCCTGGTGGTGTACGAATTGGTAAGACCTGTTATATGGACTAAATAATACTTTGTGGACATTATAAGTTGAAGTAACCTGTATAATGTGACATTAGAATAATCCAAACCCTTGTGTTGGGCACCTGACCCACTCCTTGTATAATTGTTCTTCACGATGTCATTATATGGATATTTTGGTACGCAGAAGAAATGAGAGTGTCTGTTTACAGGTACTCCGGCTATGACTTCGAGAGGGTTGGTGGAGAAGGACTTTGAGCAGATTGCAGAGTTCCTCCACCGTTCCGTGACCATCACTTTGAAGATTCAGAAGGAGCATGGAAAGCTCTTGAAGGACTTCAACAAGGGCCTTGTGAACAACAAGGACATCGAAGAACTCAAGGCTGACGTGGACAAGTTCTCTTCCTCGTTTGACATGCCTGGTTTCTTGACTTCCGAGATGAAGTACAAGGATTAGGTTTGCCACCGTTGATAGTTCCCCATTTTATTATGTTTCTGGGTTTGAATCATTGAAAGTTTTCATCGCAAGTAGCATCTTCATTCAAAGTCTACTTAGGTGAAAAATAATGTTGGTTGCTTTGTGCTTGGTTTTTCTAGCAGTCCGAGGGTAGTTTGTATTCAAGTTACGAGTTTCAGGTAAAAAAAAAAAAAACATCTGGTGTCCTGCTGTTCGTCTTCATTGCAATAAGTTATGAAAAGTGTTCGATTTCTTTGGGTTCTGCATCTTCTTTCTTTGCCTTTTGCGAGGTGTAACAGTATTGCAAAACCTTTGAACCCTAGTTGTGATGGAGGCAGATTTAGTCTTGCAGGCTTACACACATGCAAAAGAATTTCCTCGATGCGTTCTTTCTTCCTATTTGGTTGTTCTTTTAGACTTTGTTTTGACATCTTGTCACAAAAAAAAATCGCGAACGAAAAAGAACATTGTTTTGTTTTTGTTTAGTCTCACAATCTCAGCAGAAATGCATAATCTTTTGACAATTTATGAAAACTGTGTTATTTTAAACAAATTCAAAAAGCGAATGGTAAAATAATTTCAGAAATCAGATGTGAAAAGTTGTGACTATAAATCGAAAAATGGTAATCATCAAGTACTAATATTTATCTAAAAGCACATCTCTGACAATTTGGTGATTTTAAAGACGGACAATCCTTGGATCTAGTTTTCCTGCTCTGGCCATTCCAGATTCTGGTTCAGAGGATTATGATTTGATAACTTCTTTCTGATGTGCACTTTCTTGAAAGGGTTCGGCTCCTCTTTTAGGGGTACCGTCTGACCTTTTTGAATTGAGATTATTTATTGTTTTAACATTATTTCAAAACATCAACCAGGAAAAAAATCATTTCGATCGCACATTAAATATGATTTTGGGTATGCATGTATCACTGAAAAAGTAGATTGGTCCACTAGATCGAAGCCTATTTATCTAAGATAGGTGTGACAAACATGCGTGGACGTCCAACAGAAGTGATTTTTGACATGATTAAATATTACTAATATTTTCGGGAAGTTTTTAAAATTGAACAGTGTCAATCAGCGAAGTGAGAGAATAGAACCCAAAAAAAAGAAAAATTCAAAACTGGGCGATCCAAACATAGCATTAGGCATAAAAAGAAAACATTCAGCATAACTATTAAAATCGTTACATTATAGTACAAGTTAAATGGCTCAGGTCCTTGATAATTCCAGACACGTTTAATCAACAATCTGGCTATACATCAGAGGACTGGAAACCAACTCACAATGAACAGATTCCAAAGAGCCAAAATTATAAAACAGGAAAAACAAAAGAAAACATGAGAAGGAAGAAAATGAGAACACTTGCAATAGTTATTTTCAGGATACAACAAAACGCCAAATGTCGACAGCTTCTAGGAACTGTAGCGCTGCTGCTCTCAACGATTAACGACCTCCATTGTATCAAAATCATGTGATGGACTTCACTCGAATATTTCCTGGGCTTCGATTATGCTGTGCTGACTGGAAAATCGAGCTAGAATTAGCATATAAGAGCAAAATATACTTCCTCTACCCCACTTTGTTTGCCCATTTTCGGTAGTCATATCCTTTGATCAGATCACCAAATAATTATTTTCACCAATCAAAAGGTTTCAATTAGTTCTTTATAGACGAAGCTCTCAAAATCAGTTTGAAAAATAAAATAGAAGATATAGACAATTTATTGAGATGTACAGAATATATGCAACAAGGCAAAGTGGCCGCAGAGAATACAAAATTGAAATTCAAAAGAAACTGGAATGAGAAATCAAGCTAAACAATCATGTACTTACTGGTCATCTTTCGTGACTCGATAATATCTTTCTGCATGCTGCCGTTGACCAATAAGTTGAGCGAATCGCTCATCGTGGGTAATAACTATCAGTTGAAAATTTTCTTGGCCTTTTCTATCCTCCATGATTCTGGAAAAACGGGTAGAATCAGAGAGAATTTGCAAATCTTCTCCTCAGAGAGAGACTCTCAGGTAATTTTATGAACTTTTCATACCTCAGAAGAGCTGCAGCCAAACTCTCAGCATTCGGGCCATCTAAGTTTGTAGTTGGTTCATCAAGTGCAAGTATTCCACAGTTGAGGCAAAAAGTCTCGGCCAATGCCAACCGTATAATTAGTGAAGCGAGGACCTGAATCAAGATTGAACGATGTTTAGAAAAGAAAGAAAAGCAAAAAAGTGCAAAGACAATTTTTCAGGGCATCTTGAAATATAAATACAATGTCTCACAAATAACGAGTCAAAACGGAAACAAGACGAGAAATTGAATGGGTGCAAAGCCCAGTATCCAAGGTATCTTAACATGTGAAGACAATGTTCATGAGCAAAGACAATGTTTCAGGGCATCTTGAAACATGAAAACGTTTCCAGGTGATAACGGACCTTTTGGCCGGCACTGCACCTGCCTCGCATTTCTAGCTCTGCATTGCCAGTTTGCATTAGGACCTACGGAAGAAACCATTATAAGAATTTGCCCAAGAAAACCAACAAAAAACCAAAATCTAAAACGAAGGAATCATTTTATCACCCTGTAGCTGTAAGATCGAGTCCCAGCACCTTCTGAATCTGAATGAATGAATATGTAATCTATATCCTGTCCCCTGTACGTTTGCTGCCACAACTCCCTTATAATCTTATTGATTTCTTCCATTTTCATTGTGTGGAAGCGCATGAGTGCTCTGAAAGAGAACAAACAATTCAACACAATTGAGATACATTAACTCAGCATATGACCATAAAGGAACCTACGATATTCCAGGAAGGAGAAATGCCATTTCAGACCTATAACCTATTTCATCCAACTAAGTTGACCATTGATTTTATGATCCTTCAATCTGGGTTAACACCCACACGCACAATGTTGTCCCATTAGTAAAAGCAACGTAACCTAAAACACTACTTATGGTCATTAATTTTTAATACATACTCTCCCCGTCCAAATTTGTTTGTCATTTCCACTATTTTAGACATCACAAAGACCATCCATAAGTTACAGTACAAGTTATCATTATTCCTTGCAATTTTGTAAACTCCATCCAATTGATTGGTGAAAGGTTTAGAAACATTTTCCACAAAAGTACATCATTTGTTGACCCGATTAAGGGGAACGATAGCCAATTAGAGACAAGAAAATCGGGACAATTTAAGATAAGACGGGACGTGCAGCACTATAACTAAAACGTGTCAAATAATGTCGGCTAACATTAATTCCACGAGGAAGCAAACAAAAGGAGAGTATAAGCATAAATATGAGGCCAGCTTACTTGTCAAGGGCATTGTAATATCTGTCCAGGTCCTTGTTTGCCATCTCAGTTGTCTGTTGCAAAAGTCTTTTGAGTTAATCATACAATGTAAAGTTTTAACAGATTGAATAATGAGGCAATAAGAAAAAGGTTTCACCTTGAGCTGGATTAGCTGATCATAATACCGTTTGTCAATGTCCTTGTATTGTGCTTGTTTAAGTTCAACTTTATTCTTAGCAACATTGCTCTGATACACAGACATTGTACCTTTGCACCTGTTTAACTACAAAACATCACAAGTTATCCATTATTTACTTGCATTTTGCAATAACCGCCTGGAAATATTTGATACAACCAAAGGTAGAAGGAAAATTTAAATATTCAAGTTAAGGGGAAAAAGTTTTGACAGCATTATTCAACAATTTCCAAGTTAAAGTGACCACTTTGAAACCACATATTTCATCTTAAGTATTAATATCTTAAATTACTGCATTCATAACTACACTATGATAACAAATTTCTCACAACATTTGCAAATGAAACCAGTAGGTTTGTAAAATCAAAAACAATTCCAAATAAACCAATATAAAAAGACAAAATACCTTTCCATTTCCTTTCTATTTTGGGCTCATATATACTATGCCTTTAGATTATTAGTTCCTATTTTCTGAAGAAAAAGAAAAAAGTGAGATTCAAATTGTTGCAGAATTAAGGTAGCTGGAGAAAACCTAACAGAAGGACAACAGAAATACTTGTCTAGTGATTTGATTTTCACAAACGTTGCTGCTTAAATTAGTAATCTTATCCAGCATTTTGTTGCTTGTGTAATAATTTCCATATCAAATTAACATCGCAAGGAAAATGAGTTATCCGGAATGTTGTACCAATTTGTGGTGGATGCATGAGGTGAGACACAAAGTATTTCAAATATTATGCATCATGGAGCTGAAAATATTACCCCTAGCGGTGAAAATGTTAGGTCATTTTGTGGTTGATACGCCCTTTGCGATATTTTGTAACATCTTTTTGTGGTGATTTGTTACATCTTTTCGCGGTGATGTTATGACCATTTTGCTGTGAAAGTCAATGGGACACATGGCATCCCCTGGCATAGGCGGCTCTACCTTGAGCCATGGGTATTCAAATGAACACTCAACACCCTAAATTATTTCTCACAAACAGGGTAATTTATACATTTCAAGTTCAACCCATTTTTTGAACACCCTATTAATCAAGTTTGAACACTCTGGTCTGTTAAAGTTGAACACCTTATAATGTACTATTCAACCCAAAGCATGGTTGTTAAGAAAAAGATGAATTTCCAATTTATAGATGTGAGTAAAGAATGAAAAACTAAATTTAAGGCAAAAAGGCAAAATAAATGCTTTTTTTTTTTTTATGTTTCGTGTCAGAGCATTATACTAATGTACTAATTTTCTTATGTGTGATTTACATAAAATTGATTGAGTTTAAGTTACTCAATTATGAAAACCCCGGGAAAAATTCCGGAGCCGCCATTGTCCTCAAGACACTATACACAACAGGTTACATATGTCTACCCAAATAAGGTAACCAATCAACACAACCAAGACAAGTTAATATTGGTTGCTTGTTGCCTAATCCAGGGTCCAAACCAAGACTCCCCCTAAACAGAACCAATTGGACAAAAGTAGGCTAGGTCAGCTTGGCTCTCAGGCAACCCTAGCACAATGTTCATGTGTAGTCATTGCTATATTGTGCAGATACTACCTCCATTCCAATTTAATTGTCACTTTTGGGAGTTTGTGCCACTTTGCAATTGATTATATCTTGTAATTTATAATATTTTAGGTAATTTTGAAAAAATTGTATTATAGAACAAATCGAGATCTATCAAACAAGATCCATATTGGATATAAAATTCATTACCAATTTAAAGATATAACTAGTTTTTTTATCCAGTTAGAATAGAACTGGGACAAGTAAATTGGGACGGAGGGAGTACTTAATAATGCATTTGATACTATAGCATCCAAATAAACTAAACTCAAACTCCATATGCCTTGAATCTGACTTGGTAATTGGCTGCATAGGTTGCTCATCTCACCTCAGCTCTTTAAATAAAAACACGTTAAATCCAAGGCAATGTCAAACACCTAACAAGAATAACTGCTATGAAACACAAAACCGATAAACTAATGCCACAAAACACTGCTTCAAATCTAGCTTTTGTATTATTAACAGCATGCTGACCTATTTACCAAATAGAACAAAAAAAAAAAAGCATACCGACCAATTAGTTTAATTCTAGGAAAGAGCAACTGACTATGACACCAATATTTAAATGCTACCAGTTAGACTTAAGGTAAGTGACTGCATAAATATTTACAGCTGGATTCATACCTCTGAAAGAAGTCTCTCTCTTTCTTGAGTGAGCTTTACCAGATCCGCTTCAATGGTGGAAACCCCACCAATCTTCATCATTTTTTCTTCAAGTGATTCTATCTCACGAGTGAGCTCATCTATTTCATCCCTCGTTTTCCTATACTTCAAGTTGTCCTCGATATTGCGTTTTACCTCAACTTGTTTCTGTATCAATTCCTTACTTCTGTCCAGCTCGGCCACAATTTCCTGCTTCCTTATCTCACAACTTCCAAGTTCAGATTCCGATAAAGTTTGTTTTTCTTGCAGTTCCTTCAGCCTATCTCCTTTTCTTGAATCATAGTACCTGGTAGACAATAGATTAATGATCAATATCACCGACAAGAGAACCACATAAATCACTCCTAAGCTCCAGATAGCATACTCTTTGATCTTAGACGTCAGTCCAAGGAGCGTTTCAACTCCCTGCTGATAATTTCTTCTAACCTCAGCCTGTTCCTCATAATCACTATTGAGTTTGCCTTTCAAATCATTGTAGTCACCAAGCCATTTTTCTTTCTCATTGGATAAAGGGCCAAGAGCCTCTGCCAAATGCTGAAATTTTAAAAGCACAAAGTGTAACATACGCATAATAATTATAAATATGCTACTAGTTTAGCGAATTGGCGGGAAATAAAATGACAAAGATGCAGATCCCATTTATTTTAGCTTCAGTGCTTCAAGAATCTAGCAATGCAGGATTTAGCAGTCATGCAGGGCCTGTGAAGTCTCCAAGTGCATCATCAAGTCATAAGAGCTGTCAGACAAAAAATTAATCCTCAAGGAAATACCTTCTCATCAAGATCGACTTGACTTTTCTCCTCTGACAGACGATCCAACTCATCCTCTGCCATTTTCACATTGGACAATTGTTTAGCTGCTTCCACCTTATCCTCCCTCAGGCGATGCCACCGTAACCGGATATTTGACAGGTCATTTTCCATGTCCCTGCGCTCATCTCTTAACTTTTCCAGATCATTATGTAAACTGTCCCTGATTGTCAACAAAAGTACAAAATAAAAAAGGGAGCAAAAATATCAAACAAAAAGAAGAGATACTGCTACTGAGTAGGTTAGACGAGACAGTAAGATAGGTACATAAACGCTATCCGATTGTTAACCACCATTTCATCTGATGCTTAAGCTATTAGAGAGAGGGGTAACCTCATTGTTAAATCCTTAACACGCGCCCTCACATGTAGCCAGGCTCTCATCCATAAGCGAGCTAAACATGTGCTTGTATTTAATTATCAGGTGGGCGGTGAGATTTCAACACAGGATCTATTGTCTGCTCTGATACCATATTAGTTTGTTAACCACCATCTCATAAAAAAGCATAAGCTATTAGAGAGAGGGGTAACTTTATTACTTATATCTGTAACAAACGAAATTCTAAATCCACAAAACTACGGAAAATACAAACATTCAGCCCATGGAGCTCGCAAAATGAATCTCCTGTCCTCTCAAGTTCATCAATCAGGGAAAGCAAATTATTCAAGGACCAATACACAAATGAATATTTTATACTTTGTGCTCTGTAAAGTGTTCAGCTCCAGCTGAATTTCCTCCTTAGACTTCACGCCTTGCCCCCGAAAATCAAGCTTATACTCCAAATCATCAACTTGCTTTTGCAGAGCCTGTATTTCTTGGTAAAGCCTGTCAACATTTTCTACAGGTGGCACCAAGGCCTCAACCGAGTCTTTATCAGCCTTTATTTGAGCCAAAACACCTAACACCTGCAAGTAAGAACATTCTCTGAACTCTCAGAATCTTCTAAAAGCATTGTGTACAACCAAAAATAAGTGAAGCAAAACTGCTGAAGTATATTTAGCAGCAGCACCAATGGTTCGACTTAGCAAGATATGAGAGAAAATGTAGTAGAAGCTAGAGGAGGGAGAAGCAATATTTGCCAGACAATCAATGACAAGTTTAAAAGCAAGACTGCCACAGCGTACACGTGAACAGAAGATTAAACAGTTGTCAATTGTCATCAACTCCACATAAAAATGAAATGAATACACTGATGCTTTGGCAAGTGACACTTACCGTAAGAACTACAAAATACTTGGTATCTTAAAAGTTGCATTTTCAGGATTTTCATCAAGAGTGGTTTTCGGAGCTACACAGATCAACGAAGATGGGGAAAGAGTAGATCGGCAACGACGACAGGGGGTTTCAAATCGATTGAATTTCATTAGGGTTTTGATAGTTTCTAGGGGTTTTGGAGACTGAAGGTGTTATTTGGGGTTCTTGGGGACAATGATCGGACCGCGGCGGCTGTGGTGGCGGTGAATTAGGGTTATGATATGGCTCTGATACCATGTTTTTGAGAAAGGAAAGAAGTTTAGGGTTTGATTAACCGTAATACACAAGTATGACTGATACTTATACAGTGAACATACAAATACATAAAAGGACTGAAATACCCTCTCACTAATACTTTACTACTCTTAACAATATTCATGGACTAAAAAACTAAATATAATAACCAATACACAAGACAGGAGATACAGCTTTAACATACCAAACCTATCTCGTAAAAAACATACATGTGGAAAAGCATTAAAACAAGGCACAAAAGAAGAACAGAATTTAATGCCAAAAAAAACAAAACAAATGTTTTCTCCTGACTCTCCCCTCTCACGAGTCAAAAACTTCGATAAGATTTTCCAGAGGATAGTATAACCTGAAGACAGAAATCAAGGAAATACCAGAAGCAGAAAACTTTTGCGCAATGCATAACCAAGGAAGGAACGAATAAAAGATGAGTGGAGGCCTCGTTGTTGCTATCATTAGAAGAACAGAGGAAGCCACAAATAAAAGATGAACGGAGGCCGCATTGTTGCTATCATCAGAAGAACAGACCTTTTGCAGCAAGAGTAAGAGGTCTTCAAGTATGTGACAGTGTTGACCCAAAATAAGCCATCCAAGAGGAATGGCATATTAACTGAATGGGGAAATCAGTATAAGCCTTCGAAATGATTCAAAGCAAAAGGTGAGATCCCTCTGAGCATTAAAATAAACATGGCGTCTTAACATGAAAACACAATAATTGCCACAAGCATTTAAGAAGTGAAAAAGAGGAAGAAAGACCAGAATTTATGATTACATCATCAAGTGCCATAGATTTTTGATCCAACTCCGAGTTAAGTTCGATCAATTTTTTCTCAGCAAGAGGAATTGTTTCATTGCCAATTTTAGCATACTCTTCGTACACCACACGAAGCTTGTCTAACTGTTGGAAGGAAGAATCAGCATTTGACGACTCCACGGCCAATACTTTTATATGCTCTGCAGAACTTGTAGCCTTCACCCTTTGCTGCAATGTACAAGTTAATATAAAACAATATGAGTGAAAGACCATGAAAGGCGAGGAAAACAAAGACATTATGTCATCTGTGAAAAAGTGGTGCTACAAGCCTAATACTAAATCAACGCAGAGATAGAAAGGATGAAACAGATCAACCTTTTTAACGAAGTCATCTTCCTCTTCAGCAGAGAAAGGGCGCTCACAGCATGGACAAATATGATGAGCACGAGCAACTCTTTCAAAAGGATCAAACATCTGCCGCATACCATCAGCGATGTTGTATTTGCTGCATGTGATGAGTCAAAATATGGAAAAAAAATAAAAAAATTAAGCGAACTGATGCCTTTATTACGAGCACATGCTGCCAAAATGAATTCTGGAACATGTGCATTGTCCGCGAAATGTTTTCAAATCCAAGTACCTTTTCTGCATATCTCTTTTCTCTTTAGCCAAATCCAAAACTTGAAGATAAGAGTCAATAATAGCCTGCGGATCCAAGGACTGAACTCTTGATTCAATAAATCTCTTTCTAGCTGCATTCAACCACAAGGATAAATTAACGAATCTCAGTCGAGCAGCAAATTTATCCATTTGCGTGGAAGGAGAAGAGAGTGGTAAGAAACATAAAAAATAAAAATTGAATGCCGACTGAAAAGCCAGCTTCATTTCGAGGTGCAGTGATAAGGTTGCTTCTACGGGTTTGACCACATATTGGTTAGCATTGTGCTTATTCCAGAATAATGTTTAATGATCTTACTATACATTTTATCTCTTGTAGAGAGATTGTTTCTTCAGTAGTGTAGCATTCGAACTTCTTGTTAATGTATTCCAGTATTCCACTACACAGAAATAGGAAACACCACATAACTGATCAATCAGAGTGCTACCGAAGTAATAAGATCATGCTTCACGGACATTGGAAAGGAAACATCATAATCAGATGTATTTGTTACTAGCAAGGGTATCTCATCTCAGATTCTCCAGTATGTAGTTAAAACACAACAGTACCCACACGAACCCTACATGCAGAAAAGAAGATATTACAGCCTTGACAAATAACTCTAATGGAGGGAGGAATGATGCTCACAGTCCATATCCTTGTGAAGTTTGGTCAGGTTATTATTGACTTCTTGTATTTTCATTTGCAACATATTCACCTCCTTCTCAGATTCACGGGATTTTGAGTTTAAGTCATCAAACTCCATTCCAAGAGCCCTGCACAAAAGAAAGTACCATTACAACAGGCAGAGTCATAATGAATTCAAACAAGGAATAAATGAACACCATGCTTAAGAAACCAACATGGCCTTCCATCCTACAAACTTAAAATCTTGGGCTGATATGTTTCCTCATGATAAAAATTATTTCGTCTCAACAACATGATGAGCACCATTTTCGTGGTTGAACTTCATGAAAAAATGAATTGGGTCTGGACTATCAATGAAGGAAGCATGGTAATGTGCACATAAATTGAATTGGGTCTCTAGGCCTGCCTTATCTGATGCCATTTGGCTTTAATTTTTCCCCAGCAAAACAGGTATAGGACACTGTTTCAGTGGTATTCTGAGAGCAGCCACTTGTGCATATTGCCAAAGGTTAGGTTTGTCTCCAATCCTCCCCCGCCCATACCCCCAATGATTGGAGATTACATGGGTTTTGTTGTTGTTGTGGCCACTATCCCAACATCCAAGACAAGTGTATCGACATTTCAGCAACAAGATCGTTGAAGCTCTGGATGCCACTGAGTTTGAGGAAGCTTCTTTATCTCCACAGCAATTCTCTTCAAGCACATCTCAAATTAGAGTGCAAATGGTACTCTTGCATCTTCTTGACAAAGAGTGACAATGCAAAGCGCTAAATCAAAATGGCATTGTCTCTACACAACTTTAACTAAAATTTTGCTGACAATGGTAGCTCCTTAGAATCCCTTCAAAGTACCATATGAAGCTAATTTGTTGACCTGTATATTACGTCCTTATATCGAATTTGCACCTCCCACATTGATCTGTGCAGTAACTCCATAGTATTGTCCTAATTTCATTCTTAATTTTTATTTGCCATTCTAATTAAGCTCGCATTGCTCTCTTAAGCTCTTTTTTACCTCTTTATTTCCTTCAAATTTCCTCATCTTTCTTTCCATAACCGCAGCTCGTGACCATCGCCATTAGGTCTATTGCCCATGTCATCTACCACCATCAGTCCACAGCTCGTGACCCTGCACCGTGTAAGGTTTAAGTACGATTTGCTCCCACTGAACAAAGATCTAGGGTCCGCCTATGTTGATCTTTGATCACCTATTCCACTTCTATTGGAGTCAAAGCAGGATGGGAATGGCTATACCCACTACTCCCCTCCTCTCTAAAACACATTCCCCCTTCTAAAACCTCAGTCCCCCTTCTTGGTGGAGGAGGTGAACTGTTTACCTATCTTTGGTGGGTGCTACTATTCTCAAAGCCGTGAAGTACATATGCATCAACTCCAACAAAATACATGAACACGTCTTGGCTCCATCTGAGCTTCCTTGCACCTTCCAGTGTGAGAAAATGGGTCCACCCTTGAATGGTTTTCCCATTATCACATCAGATTTCTCCATATAAACTCTCCAGAATCAAGCCTGCATGCTCTCAATTGGAAAATCAAGGTAAAAAGACCATTTTCCTTCTACTTATCTTAGATATCTTGCTTTACATTTAGTTTTACATGAATATCAGAACGAAGATTAATCAAGTAATGTCATTCTAGCTCTACTAAAGAAATATTATTATCAACATAACATTCAAGAACTTTGCTCAAGGTATAGAAACCATATAACCCAATTGACTTTGTACTGGAAAAACAAAAATCAAGAGAAAAAATTTCATAGTTGAGAAATAACACCCTTAAGTATGTTAAACTAGTACGAATGCAAGGCATATAAAGATAACCTCTATATGGTTTACCTCTACACAGCAATAATCGAAGGAAGATTTCAAAACGAAACCAGATTGTCCATAAATTGCATAACTCGAACACTAAAAACCAAAAATAAAATGACTGGAAAAATAATTCACAATAATCTTAACAAGCCGCCTTAATAAGCCACCAATTCTACCAGTTAATTAACAAAACTTTCAGCACTGGAAAACAACTTCTTCAATAGATACCAACTTAAACTGGAACATCTTTGGTTAACACAACCTTAGGGCTTTTCCAATTTCGTTTTTCAAATCCTTATCAGGAGGAAGCCTTCCTTTTAGCACTCCTTTAACTCTATCTCTGATTTCATCCATTCTGCAAAGTGAAACCATACATCAGCTCCAAATAGACCTATACATGCATGTTCCAGATAGATATAGAATAAGAACATACAGAAATACACAGCCAAACTAAAACTAAGAGCCATTGGGGGAGAGAGAGAGAGAGAGAGAGAGAGAGAGATTTGACTTGCATCTTTTTATGCTTTTTCTTGGAAGTTTCAACCTCTGACTTCTTAAAAGACAGCAGAACTCTGTCCTCAGAATCAGCATCCATGATGTCTTTCTCGCGACTAAGAGCTTTTATTTTTTGCTCAACAGTGAAGAGCTCATTCTGCTTTTGGAGTATATTTGATTCAAATTCTCTTTCAGCAAGTTGGTTTGTCTTTCTCTCAATTTCATTTTGCTGCAAAGATTCAAGACAGCTTTCATCACACATGTTAATGGGGTCAGCCAGAATTAAGTTTCTGGAACCAAAGGAAACAACTGAGCAGGATCATCATTACCATGTTCTTATCTCTCTCATCAATGTGAGCCAGATTCATGTTAGAAACATGGAGTTCATATGAATCACGTTCGCGTTCCTTCTCTTCAATACGTTTCAAAATACCTTTCTGTACTAAGCACAAGTTAGAATATCCAGAATGTCGCACAAAGAAAACAGTATTTGAACCTAAATTGCATACCTTGATCTCTACTTTAGCCTGTTTCTGAGCCTCAGTGTCTTTCCAACGATCATTCGCATTCATGAAGCGATCCCATGCTACCTTAAGTTTCAATTCATTTGATTTCTGAAATAGCATTATTTCCAGTCAATGATCATCATAAAAGATGATATTGTGCCTAGCTATGAGTCACACAAATGGACAGCCACATATGAAACAACATATGCATAGGACTTCTCAACCAGGTGGAAATCCAGATTGTGATCAGTCTTGGAATTTGGAACACTTGGAAGAAAGAAAAAAGAAGCACCTTTGTCTACCCAAAACAAAAAAGTTGAGAACAACTGAGGAGCACATTTCATTGTCTCTGAGATGTCAGGCATGCTTTACCATGAAGTACCAGTCCTTTAATCAACCGAATCAAATTTCATTCAAACTTGTAGGAGTCAAACTCAAGACATAGATATGAGGAAAGGACCCAGAGAAATTCCAGTGCGTTCTTCTTTGCCAGACATGCCAATTTGTTCTTAGGGTCAGGGAATGACATACCATCACTGATTCTGAGTCTAAGTATTATGAATACCTTAATGAAGTTCGTGAAAGGTAACATGAATACACTACGCAATTAAGCCAATAATTCCTGTTGTCTCACACTCTCACATCAGAACAAGCAAAGGAAGAATATCAGAATGAATGTAACCGGTAGGTAGCTAGGAAATTGTGACGTTTCTTTAAATCCCCAATGAGATGACAGTTTTCAAAATGCAATCAACAATAAAACTTTTGTCTTTGTGTGTGCCTTTGTGTGCGTGTGTGTGGGAGGGGTTGCACCATTTAATATAAATGTATAGCCACGGCGTATACATTAACTAAAGCATTAAGAATAAAACTCTATTACACTGAAGTAGTTTTACAACGATCCTCATATATCTGAAGAATCTTTGAGCCTCTAGATATTCGAAACAACTCACTGAAACGCCACGCGCGAGCACGCACACGCACGCACACACACACACACAAAGATATGAAACATACAAACAATGACTGAAAGAAAATTAACCACCTTTTTCTCTTCCAAGTCCTTCTCAAGATCCATGAACCTCGATTTTATTCGATTTGAGAAGTTCATAGCAACTTCATTGCTGAATGGGGTGTTCGGAAGGGACCCTAAATTGTGTCTCGCAAAAAGCTTTTGTATCAGTGAATCTCTTTCATTCTTTAATGAGACATGAGCCTGGATCCAAAATTAAGATTCAATGAGAGAGAAATGAGATATCTGTTTGATGCCAAAATAAGATTCAATGAGAGAGAAGTGAGATAAGTGAGATATCTGTTTGACGTATTCTATCTATCAAAATATGCATAGATTCCTAAACATTACTTCAGCTTCAGTTTGAAGCTTGCTGATCTCCTTGATAGATTCCTTAATTGCAATGTTAAGCAATGAACTTCTTGCTGCTAAGTCGTCCTTTTCCCTCTCCAGCTTGCTGCTTTTAGATTCCAACATTGCAATCCTTTCATCAAACTTGGTTTTCCACTCCTTCAACTCTTCATCAGTGTCTGAAAAGAAATATAGTCAATCAAAGCCACATTTTCAAGCAACAAATATAGCATCAACAGCAGTGCACGTTAAAAAATGAAATTATGAAAAGCACAGATATGATAGCACCAGCAGTGCTTATTCAACATACCTTCATTCTCCTCAGCAAGATTCGCATGTTGTTCCTCCTTCACCTTGTACAAAGTGCTTCTCACATCTGTCTTGGACATTTTCTGTTTCTCAAGTTTTCGCAAATCTTTTAATGTTGCTTCATTGTGCTGGATCTTAGCATCCATAGTTTGGATGTTTCTTTCCAGATCCTGCAATTGACCTTGTAATACTTCTGTTTTCTCTTGGTCCTGAGATATGCCTTCCCGAAGCTGCATGACACCAACTATCAATGGGAACATATCCTTTTACACCATTTCATTAAAATTACATTGGTTTTCTTTGTTTTCGTGCATTTCAAGGCAGAAAGAAACAAACATTAATCTTACACCAGTAGCTAGAACAAGGGCTCAACTGACAAGAATGTTTGACATATAAGAAATTTTTTAACGATGTACTAAATAACTAGAACATCTGCAACACAGATGCACATGAAGATCAAGAAAGGGGAAAATAGGATGCAGCTCAAATGAACATATTTATGGACAATCGAGTGTTCTACTTTTGTAATTGTGGATGAAAGAAGAGCAATTTTCTCGCTTCTCGTCTCTTTTGCATTTTCCAATTTTTGCAGCACAGGAAAAGCTCAATGTCAAATTCCATAAAAAATAGTAAAATACTCCCTCCGTCCCAATTTAAATGCTCCCTATGGGAGACCTTGTAACTTTGACCTAAAAAATAAATTACGTTTGGAATTAATTTTTAATTTTGTTTGCACCGTGCAAAGGATCTCAGTGAGTAGTTTCAAACGGTGCAAAAAAGTTCGAAAAATTTTACAAAAAATACGATTTTTTTAGGGCAAAGTTACACGGTTTCCCATAGGGGACATTTAACTTGGGACAGAGGGATAGGAGATCACACACACACACACACACAAAATACAGACACCAGATTTACGTGGTTTGGCCGGAATGCCTATTCCACAGAGAGAAATACATTATTTTGATATTCTCCCATAATAATGGAGTACAACACACGAACTCACTCTCAACTCTCTCTCTCTCTCTCTCACCACACACTGAGCTCTCTCTACATGCATGAATTTACACGCACAGAAAGCCAAAAGAAACAAAAGCTATTAAAGATTTTCAGCAGGCGTGGTCTGAGAAAAGTGCCAAACGGCGCATCAACTCCTGTTGGCAGCTGTGTTTTGTGGACTGAATCCAAGGGTCCCACCCTTAGTAGCAGGATTCTTCTAAAATGGGTAGGCTCCTAAGACGGGAGCGCGAATCGGCGCTCCCAAGATGGGAGCTTGACGGGAGCTCGCTCCCTTTGAGACGGGAGCTCGCTCCCAACTAAAATGGGAGCTTATTGGGTGGTTGAGGCAACTATTCTCTTATTCATAAGGGAGGTATGCCATTGTGGAAATAAAAATATGAAAATCTTATCACTCAAGAAGTTTGGCAAATTGAAAATATCTAACTTCCTATAAGTATCCTTTAAGATCATGAAAATTCTCATAAGTAATCACTTTTCCTTCAATGGTTAAGTATTTAAAGATACTTTATATCCGTATTTATATGAAATCTATATACGCTTCTTAGGCGCTCCCAACCTTAGGAGCTTCTAGGTGCTCCCGCTCCCGCGCTCCCACTCCCGCTCCCGCGCTCCCACTCCCGCTTCCGCTCCCGCTCCCGCTTTGTGCTACTAAGGTCCCACCCTTGGCCCACTCTCTCATTAAGGGGAAGACTCCAACAATACTAACCGTACTTCTAGGTGCAGTAGTAACAGTGGTTATGGTACTAGTAGCTATAGCACAGCGGCTTCATGATGATACAATGCCAGAGATGAAAACAAGAATATTTGTCACAAGTAAAATTTAGATAACATAAGGGACTAGTTATCAACATGAAAAGGAACTTCCAAATAAAACCTTTCGTTTATGTCTTGTTAGAAAAATGAATCAAACAGAATACCTTGTAAGCTGCATCTTTCAAAGTTTGAAGATTCTCCAACTTCAGTTTGTATGTCTTTATCTCTTGAGCCTGCTCCTTGTGAAGCTTTTTAATTACCTCTAGTGCTTTTGTATACCTAATTCGAAATCAATGTATTTGTAAAAACAATTGAGTACAACTCAAAAGCAACAGACTGGCCCAAGAAAAGGGCTTTCCTGTTAGTGAGTAAAATGTTGCATGACTGCTAATATCAGTTTCCCCTCTTTCTTCATGTTCTCTTTTTTTCTTTTATTTCCAGAGATTTTCAGAATGTTATTTTATTAAGGCTTTTGTTAAGAGCTTGTCTCAGATCCATAAAATATTTCATTAACAATTACAATATAGCTTTCTTTGCCAATTAGTTTTGAGTAGGATGCGTTAACATAGTGTTAGTCTTCACAGCTAGAATTTGGAAGGTTTTGGGCAAAATCCTCGACTTACTAACTGATCGAGTACCCTGTGTTTGTGCCAAAAGTGCACCTACTTTACTTGTGATGGGGTATGGACCCACTATTTACGCTGGACATGCAAGTCGGAGGTCACACATGCAAAGTAGTGTTAAGAGCTTGACCCAAGCCGGTTAAATAATACCTCCAAAACTAGTATGAGCATGGCCAGTCTCTTCACTACTTCCAATTTGGTTTTCAATTGGGTGACCTAGGTTTAAATCTCCCAATATGCGCAGCAATTAAGATAAGCCTGTTGTATCATCGCATGCAAAATGTTGACAGTGTGCACAACAAATTAAACTGCAGCAGTAAATTGCATCTCAAGAGGTACATCCAATATTAGATCAGTTGTCAAAGGATGTTCTCAAATACCTAGTAGCAGAGAAGATATCATCAAACTTCTTTTTCAAGGTAGAAGGATCTTGCAATGGCCAATTGGCCTCATCTTGATGCACAAAAATAACATTTTCAAGGATAGCCTTTGAAACACCCATAAGAGCAGGGATTTCCCGATCCATGTCAGCACATCTATAGCTTAGACAAACTTTCTGCAGCTCGAAATGAAAACAAAAACATTAGCATTGATGCGGACCATTTATCAAAATTATCACAAGTGGCCAAAGTAACTATTAGGTAGCAAATACAAAATGAAAACTACCTGGGCGAGCAGAAATATGAACAAAATAAGCTTTCTCTAGGAAAACAGTGGACAATAATCAAACAGCAAATAAGTAGAGACAAGCACTGAAAAATAAGTGGGATCTGAGGAAGCGCCAGAGAGGGGAAGTCACAGGCATTACTAAAGATCAGGCAGAGGATGATATCTGTGGGAGAGAGGTAGCAGTGTTGGAAAGAGTGAGGTAGGACTTGGAATTCAATCATGCATTATTTAAGTTTATACGGGAAGTTGTGGAGCATCTTTATACTCAGACAGTATCCTGTTAATGCCTTCTATAATAATCAAATACAAATATCAATACTTGTGAAAAAAAAGTGGAAATAGGCACCAGAGAAACCCACAATAGAAACAAACCACTTGCTACTCTCTGGTATGAGGATTAATTGTCTGAAAAGGTAAATTGAGAATTTCATTGGATACATAATAACATGGAAACTAGAACAATATCCAACGAACTTTACAACCTTACTTGAACCAAGCACCACGAAAATGCACTATAACAAAACAAATTAATGGTGTACCTCTCCAGTATGGGGGTTAATTGTCTGAAGCACACTCTCAATTGCCTTGTATTCCATCTTTGATGACTTCTGAGTCAGCTGAAATGATCTTATACACACAACATCCTTCCCTGCGGCGGTCTTAAACCGGAGCTTTATCTGTCCCTTTGTCTCTGTCTCCCCTGCAACCTACAGGAATTCAGCCCAGTTGCAAAACTTAGACATACATGTATCATCAGGAGACACATAAAGATGTAGTCCCTGCAACCCATATCAACAAATACTCACTCATATCGAACAAATATGCATATTGTTGATTTTATGGTTTCCCTACAGTCCACATCCACAAATACTACCAAAAATACACACAATTTAGCGTGTGCATTTCTTCCCAACGCAAAAATACTTACCCTACATAAAAATTATTTGGCCAAATGCCGTCCAATGTTTGTAGACCAATCTGGTCCATTTTAGAGTATGGTGATGGGACCAGAGGAGTGATAGACTACACACAACAATAAGAAAGGGTCTTAAACGGTCTATAGAAACAGGAATCATATATATAGATCACAACTAGTCACCCTCTTACTAAAAATGGTACATCAATACATTTGTACAGAATAATTTCAAGTACATATGTAAACGATACCATTTTGGTGTGAACGTCAATTTTGAGGTTGGCTAATTGGCTCACATATTTTGTTCCCAATCTACCCTTTTAATGGCCTAAAAAAATGCCAAGAAGGAGGGAAAAAAACCACCATCCCAAATTTCTTTTCTCCTCTTTTCTACTTTTCACATCCCAAATTTAATTACAAATGAATCTCAATTTAAGATTTTACTTTTTCTGTTTTTTGACTAACACGATCTGGACATGCATCGAAGTGTGCCTGGGCATCTAATATACTCACTCTGTACCTAAATGGCAGTCCACTGCGTAGTTAGTTCTTTACTTTGGTGACAATTATGCATGGAAGTGTTCTATATTTTGATCCGCAAATTGCACATCTTTTTGCAGAATTAGTACTTTACTAAATTTTAAAAGTTATCCACAGAAGCACGTCTTCTCATAGTAAACTATCATTCAGGACCGGAGGAAGAGAGAGAGACCTTAGGGTCATGGACGAAGCTGTGTCCAGACCGCGCATTTGGGGGCAACTCACCAGTGCAAGAGAGCTTCAAGCACTCAATAATAGTCTGAAAAATCAAACACAACAAATAACAGAATCATACCCATTAAGATATCCAACTATAACAAAGTACACTACACACACACACACACACATATATATATATATATATATATGTGTGTGTGTGTGTGTAGAGAGAGAGAGAGAGAGAGAATTATTGATTACAGTTTTTCCGGCGCCGTTGGGACCGACGATTAGGGTTAGGGGGCGGAAGAATGTGATAACGTTCTTGTTCTCCGGATCGAAGCTCCGTATACCCTTTATGAGCATCTTATCGACCGTGCTCATTTTCGCAGATTATCACACAGTGAAGTGCAGATATTCAGTACATATATATGGATGATTCACTACATCTAATAGGTGATTGAAGGTAAGAGAGAGAGAGAGGGTTTAAAGAGTTGAGCTGAGAGAGAGAGGGTTTTAGGAGTTGAGCTGAGGGGGAAAGTGGCTAGTGGAGTAGAACTGGAAAGGGCGGCAGAAAAAGGGGTGGCGGTTAAAGGGTGTTGATGAAACATTTTACAGGTCCCTGGGGAAAATGAGAGAATCTCGAATAGTTTAGGGGCTAATCAGTTAGTAATAGAGAACTGTGGGGATGGTGAATTAAGGAGTAAATAAACTAAGGCTCCGTTCCAGAAATGGAATAAGTTCTTATTTTTTGTTAAATAAAAACCCCTGTTCCAGAAAAATAAGAAGATTTCCACTTATTTGGAAGAATTTATATAGGTGCCAATGGGTGCCGGGAGTGAAATCGCACCGGTGGCCAAGCCGGGCAGTCTCCAGCCACCGGACGGCCGATATATACACGGAAAAGGGGTGCTCGGATCAAGCCCCCTATACACCTCGGATGCCGTTGATTCCCGCGTTTGCCCCCTTGGTTTTTTTTTTTAGAATTTTTTGACGGCTCGGATCGGCCGTCCGGTGGCCGGAGACTGCCCGGCTTGGCCACCGGTGCGATTTCCCTCCGCCGGCGCCCATTATCATAGCAACAGTCTTATTTTTTGTATAAGGCAACTTCAAGCTCAAAAATCATGTGTTTATGCAAATAATTTTCCTATCACTATGGATCTTGTTTGATAGATCTCATTGAGATCTTTAATACGGTGCAAAAAAAAATGATTTTTTTTTTCATTTATATTATTTTTGAGTTTAAAAATGTGAAAAGAACTTTTGATTTGAATTTTGTGGAATGGCCCTTATTATTTTTGAATGAGAAAATGTAAAATAAGTACTTATTTTTTAAGAAGCGTTCCGGAACGGAGCCTAATTTCTCTAGGTATTTACTTTTATTGATTTTTTATTTCAACAAATTGGTCTAAAGTTCAAAAGAAGATGTCTCAAAGTAGATTTAGTCCAGCTTAAGTTTCAGTGATATGTAAAGTTCATTAATGAAAATATTTTGAAGTTTAAGGTCCGTGAAAAGACAAAATTGCCTTTAATGAGATAAGGGCCTTGTTTGGCTGACACAAAAAAATGTCTTTTCATTTAAATTGACTTTAATGAGACAAGGGCCTTATTTGGCTAACACAAAAGTGTCTTTTTTAAAAAAAAATTTATTTTGACCGTTGACCGGCGTTGACCGATGTTGACTGGTGTATCTGTTCACTTTTGGTATATCTGTTGTTTTTTTTTTAATTTTTTTGACCGTTGACTGGCGTTGACTGAAGTTGACCAGTGTATCTGTTCATTTTTTGTGTATCTGTTGATTTTTTTAATTTTTTGACCGTTGACCAGCGTTGACATTGACCAATATATCTGTTCATTTTTGGTGTATCTGTTGTTGATATATTTGTATTTTTAAGTGGAGGTTGTGGTTGTGGTGGTGGTGGTGGAAGTGGTGGTTGTGGATCTGTTTTAGTATATCTGATATTGATATATCTGTATCTGTTTTGTATTGGTGTATTGGTATATCTGTATCTGTTTTGTGTTATATTGGTATATTTATATCTATTTTGGTATATCTGCTATTGATACAAATGTATTTGTTTTGTGTTGTTGTATCTTTTTTTTTTTTTATCCGTGTGTTGGTGTATCTGTTGCGATATATCTATTATATCTGTTTTGGTGTATCTATATTAGGTATATCTGTATCTGTTTTGTTTTAAGGAAAAAAAAAAAACTTTGTTGTGGCAGTGGCGGTGGTTGTGGAGTGGTGGTGGTAGACATGGTCGTGGTGGTAGTAGACATAAACACCTGACCCTAACGAAATATCATATAAACACTTGACGTATTAAAAACACTCATCAATTAAACTCCTACGTACCGTCAACCTCTGTCCAAAATAAACGAAAAATATGTTTTTCTCTCCAATTTTGCAAAAGAGAAGCTGGAACAAACCCCAGCAGATATTATTGGTATATTTGTATTTTTTTTGGGTACATTTTATTGTTGATATATATATTTGTTTTGTGTTGATGTATCTGTTGTGGTATATCTATTGTATCTGTTTTGTGTTGTAGTGGTGGTGGCGGCGGTAACGGTGGTGGGGTGGTGGTAGACATGATTGGGGAACTAGAGTGGTGATGGTGGAATGGTTATGGAGGTGCTGAGGGGAGGGGGAGGGGGGGGGTGTGGTGGAAGTGGTGGTGGTGGTGGTGGTGGTGGTAGATGTGGTGGAGGTTGTGGCGTCATGGTGGTTGAGTGGTGAAGCTGGTGGTGGAGGTGGTGGCGTCGTGGTGATAAAGTGGTGGCGGTGGCGTGGTGGTGGTGGAAGTGGAGGTTGTGGTGGAGGTGGCGGCGGCGGCGTAGTAGCGGTGATGGAAGTGGTGGTTGAGTGGTGATGGAGGTGGTGACGTGGTGGTGGCATGGCGGTGGTGGTGGAAGTGGTAGTTGAGTGGTGGTGGTGATGGAGTGTCGGTAGAGGTGGTGATGGATGTGGAAGTGGAGGCTGTGGTGGCATGGTGGTGGTGGAAGTGGTGGTTGAGTGGTGAAGGTGGTGGTGGTAGTGGTGGCGTGGTGGTGATGGAATGGAGGCATGGTGGTGGTAGAAGTGGAGATTGTGGTGGCATGGTGGTAGTGGCATCGTAGTGGTGGTGGTGAAAGTGGTGGAGGTGATGGCATGGTGGTGATGGAGTGGTGGTGGTAAAAGTGGAGGTTGTGGTGGCATGGTGGTGGTGGTGGTGGAGGTGGACGTGGTGGTGATGGAGTCGTGGTAGAAGTGGTGGTGGAAGTGGAGATTGTGGTGGCATGGTGGTGGTGGAAGTGGTGGTTGAGAGGTGGAGGTGGTGGCGGCGTGGTGGTAAAGGTGGTGGTGGAAATGAAGGGTTTAGTGGCATGGTGGTGGTGGTGGAAGTGATGATTGAGTGGTGGTGGCATTGTGGTGGAAGCGGAGGTTGTGATGGCATGGTGGCGGTGGTGGTGGCGTCGTGGTGGTAGAAGTGGTGGTTGGGAAGTAGAGGTAAAAATAAAAAATCAACAGATACAACAAAAATGAACAGATACATCAATTGACGCCGGTCAACGCTAGTCAACGGTCAAAATAAAAAAAATTAAAATTTCAACAGATACAAAAAAAATGAACAGATACGTTGGAGGGTATTTTTGAGAGACTGAGTGGCAATTGTCCTGGAGACTGCAAGGAAAAAAGTAAATTGACTAATTGTGGCATAAACCTCTATACTATGTCCTCCTACTCAATTTACACTTTTTATTTATGTACTCATCCTAATTTTTTGGATCAATCAATTGTTTTGATGAAATAAATTGAATAATTATAAAAATATTGGCCTTGATTTTTAGAAAAATCTGAGAAAACAGCACTAAGAAAAATAAAGATAGTTGGTTCAAAAAAAAAATTTATTCTTTGGTGAATTTTTTTACTTATGATCATAACTATTTACTTTTACATACTTCTCATCAAGAAGAACGATTAATTTGATTAATTGACTTGAATCAAACAAAAAAAATCAGATAAGACACCAAAAATATTGTCCTCGCCTGGCTCATTGCAAATAGCTGCATATTGCATCACAGAAATTCTCTGACATGTCATTTCTTTGATCTCTTTGACATATACTCCTAAAATCAACAAATTAAAACCAAACGAGTTGCTAAAGCCAAAATTTTGCAATCTCTCCCCCCCAGCCCAATCCATCTGGTATCATATTCCTCTTTTGACAAACTATAAGTTTTGCCAAAATGCTTTACAGTGTCGGTTCTTAAGTTCACGTCGACAGAACGATGTTGGCCAACCGTAGTAATCTAACTCTATTAACGCAATAACATCCTACCGTGAAAAAAAATGAAGCATTTGTGTATAAATATTAAAGGTGAAATTACAACTATTGAAATGAGATCATCAATTTTCGACAGGTCATAGGACATAGGTAGATGTGGGAGTGACATGTACTGCTTTTTTGAACAGGACATGTACTGCTTGAACCACGAATAATTGGACGCAGCAGAGAATTGAACAAAAACGAGATTTGATTTTGGAAGAGCACGGAAAAACACAAAACCAACTGCATATGCAGGCAATAACAGGCAAACTTGTACTCCTTAAACAGCATTCATAACCCAAAACATGTCATGGAAAATCCAATTTGAAACATAACAATGCATCTCTAATGGTCCTAGAAAATGAAACATAACATAGCCCATGCTACCGATCCGCAGTCCGATTAACAGTGCTCAGAAACCATCATTCTCTCTGGCATCACCAAAACCACCACGATAGCCGCCGCCACCTCCACCACCACCACCACCACCATAAGTTCTAGGGGCAGATGGTCTATCATTAGCATAGTTCACACGGATGTTACGCCCGTCAAGAGGCTGAAAAAGAAGCAACAAATAAGTTAGCCGCACTAAACCCAAAAAAATAAAATAGCTGAAAAAAAAGCTTCCTGAGTTTGGTTATGACCTGTCCATCCATTGCAGACACGGCCGAGCTGGCTGATTCTTCACTATCGAAGTTCACAAAACCAAACCCTCTTGATCTACCTGTATCCCTGTCAGTGATGACTCTGGCTGTGCAACCAAAACCATGGACAAATTCAGCATGGAAACAAGAGTACAGACCATATACAACCACACCCAGTATAGGGAATCTTATACAAGGGGAAGAAACCAAAAATTACACTCCTGTTTAAGTTACAAAAACACAACACATGGATTGGTGCTAAGAAAACACAGAAACACACCTAAGTCGACAGACTTTACGGATATCCACAATTCCACATGTTATATGAACATACCAAACAACCCACAGGCCACAGGTTTTGTGTGCGTGTTTTGTGTACCGTCTCCCCTCTGTGCACTATAAGGTTTACAGAAGCTAAAAGACACAGGCGAGCACAAATAAACCACAGCAACTATGACTCAAACTTGTATCTGGAAAACAGACAACTAAAGCGTATGTATTTGGAACCAACAATCAACTACCAAGAATGTTGATTACAGGTCATCACAATTCACAAGTAAACGAGTAGCTTCTACCTCGAAAAAGCTTATACTTAACCTTCTCATTTAGTTACCAATCAGCCTTCAGACGATACATGTGAAAAGTGAAAACAGTAGGACAACCCCAAAATTAAACTCTAAAAAAGATATTGGAATTATAATCACACACTATCATGCACCTATCCTATCATGTGTGTAGCTGTGAGGCTGTGATAACAGAATACCGTTGAAGCCATCAGTTGGCTGAATGAATGAAAATACTGTAATAACCAACTTTATCCTCATACATGTTACAGTTTACCCCAATCGAACAACTTAGCTTCTGCATGCTGGTAGCTTGTAAATCAGATTTAAACTCACCCTCCACAACCTGACCAAAGCCCGAAAATGCATCCCTGAGAGAATCGTCATTCGTTCCATAAGAAAGACCTGGAAAAAAAAGGCTGGTAAGGTTGATCCAGTTTCAAAGACAATTAATAACTTGTACAACGTTGAGTACATTACACAACAATACTCAAGTAAATACCTCCAATGAAAAGCTTTGAAGATGACATGCAACGAATGGTGTTAAGCATAGATGCCATGGGAACTTGCCCACTTGGCTGCGAAATGGTCTGCCTCATGAGACTTCCAAGTCTACCATAAAATGCCATTTCGACCGTCGACTGCTACTGTGCACTCCAAGAACCTATGCACAATAGGATGTGAAAAACAGTTCTATAGTGTCAATTTAGTTTGTCTACCACATTAAAAAACAGAGGGAGTGGAGAATAAGATTTCAAAAATGTAGGCATCATATCATCTTTATGCATGCGGGGCGATGACCAATCAATTAAGGTCTTGCCAATAAAGTAATGATTTCCGGTTAATTGGACCTCAGACGGCTCATAAGATAGTTCACAAGTTTTAAAGCCGAACATTGTTCACTCTAAAAACTTAGATGAAGGTGTTAGGACAAGCCAAACAATAATTTCAGCGAACAACTCCACAATACCAAACAATAAATGATTCAGTGACTTCAGTCTCAGTTCATCAAGGATGAAGCATTTTCCATAATCAGTAATTAGGACAAGCCAAAGTAACTTCAGAATCGATCTGAATGCTAATCCTCAAATTAAAATGAAACTCATGGTCTGCTGATAATTAAGCTGACTACAAGGAAAAACCATTCAGAAGGAAAAAGGCAACAGCCATCTTTTGCATTCACCAAATGCATTCTTCTATGTGGACAAAGATCATGCCCTGCAGCTAGAAATTTCTGCTAAACATTCTTCTAAACATTTCCACCTAACAGAGAACATCGAACCACTCTGATCAATCCAAGCATGACGTATCTCATCAACTTATTGCTGCTCAATTTAGTGAACATTGGGGCAGTAAAAACTCTGAGCTCATGAACAGGGAAGGACCTGCTTATTTCATGCTTCTAACCTTTTCTCCCTTTTAAAACAAGTGAAATTTCCTCCAACAAACACAACAAAACATATCGCTGAATGCCTACCTCAACTAACTCAATTTTTCTCCCACAAAATCGATCATCCAAGACGAGCTTCATTTAAATAGAGACATTCACGACACGGTCACAAAGTAAATCATGCTTTCTACACAACATTCCTACTCACTGAGAATCCATAATAGACCACCTTGAAACTCCATTTGTTAAACCATATTTCACAAAACCCACATCATCAACCACCAAAAAAAATCCATTTCCACATGATGTACTGATTTCAACTAAATATTTCCACCTTTTATACCACAAAACAAGCCTTCTATTCACATGTAAAGTAAACAGAGTAACACACATAAATAAACAACATCAAATCAAACGAACACAAAATATTTGACCATACAAACAACGGTAACTCTCAGATAAAAGGAAAACAGAAAAACAAAACTGTATCTCGAGATCATAAAAGAACGATGTAGACGGTAGCGCTAATCGAACAGAGATCTCAAAATAATGGAGATAATACCTGCAACGGAGTAGAGAGAGAGAGAGAGAGAGAGATTACCAGAAAAATCAAAATGAGGGTTTTAAGAGAGAGAGAGAGAGGGGCTAGGGTTTATGGAAATTTCCGATTCTAGACACCGAGAAGCCGAAAAATATCTTGTCACTTTTATACGGAGAGTCGGTACTGGGTTTTGATCCTCTACGGTTATCTTTCACTGGAATCGCAGAGACGCCGACCGTTTGATTTTTCCAGCAAAAGAACTTTTCTTCGCGAAGGCTTTTAGCAATAAAATACTGTAAAAAAACTTTCATTAAATTGGGCGAAAATGGGAAAAAACACTTAAAGCAAAAATGAGATTTAATTCATTGTGAATTCTTTAACTCATAATGAAAGAGCTTGCTTTGACCGTTTAGAGTATGTAATCCCGTACCTTTCATTAAGAAAACCAATAAATCGCAAAAAGATGGAATATTTTGTGAAGGAATAATTGGGCCTATAAAAAGTGGAAATTGTGCTTGTAGAAATTCTCAAGGAATCAGAGATAAAAAGAAAACCTGATATACACCCCCATAAAATTACCTTAACGTTGTTCACAATGAATTTTTAATTTTTTTTTTGGAAAACCTGAAAATGAAATAATTCCCGTTTCGCTAAGGAAAATAAGTACTTTTTTAATTATAAATAATGTATTATGAGAGAATGATCTGTCTCGTAAAATGAAAATTAAGTATTTAAAAAATAAAAAATTTTAACAAAACTGGGCAGTCGGAAGGAAAAAAATGAATACAAAAAATTCTCAAATGAAGTCAACTTTTTAGAACATCCAAAACAGACAAAATTAATAGTTACTCCAATTTGGTAATTCTAAAACATGTGTTGTTAATTGAAAAAAATATGAACTATGACAAGTATTTTAAATATTACCAACTGAGAAATGGTTCTAAAAAAATGGAATAAACTCATTCTCTCATCCTTTAGTTCAAAAAATATATATATTTAATAATCGTGTGCCTGAGTCAGCGCATGCCCAAGTAAATAAATTTAGGCCCCAAGTATGATTCAGTGCTCCTGAGCATTTGGTAATAATCAAGCAATTGTGTAAGATTCATCACCAAGGTACCGAAAAAATTGCATACCTTTGAGTAAATTTGCATTGATTGACTTGTGCCTGAGTCGCATAAGCGTGTGCATGAGTGAAAGCGAAAGGGTAAGTGTGACAGTACATTTCAAAATCGTTGCAACCTATTAAAATTCATAAGACTTAGGGTTGAGACTTGAGTGCGATAACAAAGGGTTCTACAAAATAATTATAATAGACTAAGAGTGCTTTCAAGTTTCGATAGTGAAAAATTTATAGATTTTTATTTGTGGTTGAGAAGTTGTCATTTCCGGTAGTGAATAAGTTATTGAAAAATGTCAAGTTGTTTCCGGTAATGGATAAGTTGTTAATGGTTTGTAAGTAGAGTTACTGTAGCAAAAAATTTTTTGTTAACAAGTTTTTTGTTAGTGAAAACGAAATGCAAAAATGCTGAAAGTATTTCGTTAATGAAAACGAAATAGAAAAATGTGTTAAGTTTTTTGTAGTTTTTGTCAGTGGAAACACCCCCTTAGCAAATATGGGTGGTGCAAACGAGCCAATCTTTGCATTGATTGAGCCTGGCTTGTTTGTAAAAAAATATCGAATCTTTAACGAGTCGAGCCTAGTTCAATTGCTAAACGAGTCTCTTTTAACAAGTCAAGCCTAGCTATACTAATGAGGCGAGCAAAGCTTTAGAGTTTTGTGCTCGACTCGTTTTTTAAACAAACCTAAACTCAAGCTTGACTCATTTGTAAACGAGCCAAGTTCTTAACGAACTGAGCCTTGAGTTGGCCTTGCCTCAAGCAGCCAAGCTTCATGCGAGCTAACTAATATAACCAATTAATGTTTTTGGAGAAATGATAATGCCAAACCTGTTTTTGTTGGTAACAAAATTCCAATGCACAATTCTAGAATTATATATTTTACCATTTTAAACAAAGTTTCAATATTGGCATTCTTTGTAAACACACGTACCACAAGGCGAGCAAAGCTTTAGAGTATTGTACTTAACTTGTTTATTAAACGAATCTAAACTCGAGCTTGAGCTTGACTCTTTATAAACGAGTCAAACTTTTAACTGGCTGAGCCTTGAGTTGGCCTTGCCTCAAACAGCTAAGCTTTGTTCGAGCTAACTAAGGGTGCATTCTTTTTAACTTAATTTTCTTTTTCGTTTGATGTGTTTTGTTCATCTTTTCTAAATTTTTGTTAGATTCGCGTGATACTTTTTGGATTAATCATCCATCTCAATGATAAGAGTTTAAAAAGTACAAAATTATGACTGAAAGCAAAAGAAAGTTTACTAAAGACAGAAAAAATATTAAACGTCTTATTTGTCTAAAGTGTTGTTCAATTTGAATTCTTTCAATATTGATCCATACTTTTATACTACTTTTCGTATTCGTTAATTCCAAAAATTACGACGAAAAGGAAAACAAAAAATTATGAAAATAAAATACTATCAAAATAAGTTCCAGACTTATAGGTTAAAAAGAACACAGCCTAATATAGCCAATTCATGTTTTTCGGGTTAACTTTTTAATCCATCTTTCAGGAAAACAACTCTAGAGTGATGGAGTAAAATTTACTACTCCTCCCATTTTAAAACAAAGCTTCTGAATATTGGCATACCACGTGGATAATAAGTTCAGTTCACCTGGGCGGGGAGCGAGGAAAATGCTAACGGTGAAAGGTACGACAAAAATATAAATTAATGCGCAATGGGGTGGCGCCACGTGGAGGAGCAGCTGTAATTTAGAGGACAATGGGTAGGGAACCAACCCACATGTGCTTAGGCAAATGCCGCAAATGGCTTCTCGTTGTGGAAATTATCGAGAGCGGTCCACTGCCACGCGCGATTGCGGGGCGCGTGCAAAGGTCTCTGATAAATACTTGGACCCCCCCCAAAAAAAAGAGAAGGGAAAAATGGGAAATGAAAGATACGGATAAGATACGTGAGAAAATAGAGATCTTATCCAAACGAAGCCTGCGCATTCACGAAAATCGAACTATAGATTTGTATGTTTCAAAAGGGAAAATAAAAATTCGCAACGCTTTTATTTTTTATTTTTTATGAATGCACTTTAAAATTTGTGTTTTACGAGTGCGTTTCTGCTTTTCTGAAGGGACCTTTTTATGATCTATAAAACGTTGAATTGTTTCCACTAAACTTTTAAAAAAGTGACTTTGAAAGTTTGGGAATTGTTACTTCAATCCAAAAAATAAGGGGCAAGAAGGGAATTAGTCTATGAACTTTTTAAACTAAGACATGCATTTTGAGACAAGTTAGAGTCGAAAGGTGGACAACCACGTTGGGACGAAGGAAAAATGTCATAGAGGTATGCTCCTCGTGTATACTAGAAACAAATAATCAATTTAAAAAGAAAATAATCACTTTGTTTGGTTTAGATTTTAGAAAGTTATTTTTGAGAGTTAAAGTGGTAATGAACAGAGAGAGATAGAAAGAAAGATTTATTGAAAACTGTGTCGAGAGTTAAAAGTTACACCCAAAATGTCAATCCAAGCAATATTTCTTTCATGAGGACCTATCGTAGCTAAAGTAAAATTTTGTATAGCATTGGATGGAGAGACGGCTCTACTAGGGTTTTAGGGGGTTCCCAATTAAATTTTATGTATACTTTTTCATACTTATAGTTTTATATAGAGTACTCCCTCCGTCCCTTTTTAATTGTCCTACTTCGTAATTCCAACTTATTAAAAAGACATCATCATTATACCTTTCACATCAATTTTTTCCTCCACTTTCCCTACTTATCCGTCATCATTACACTTTTCCTCACTAACTTTTCAAAAAGTAATCTACTTTTAGGGACAAAATAGACAATACACCAACTTTTACCCACTAACTTTACAAAATGGACACTTATTAAGGGACAGCCCAAAATGGAATACTGGACTATAAAAAAGGGACGGAGGGAGTATTTTTTTTCACATTGTCCGCGCAAGATCATTTGTATAAAACATGATAAAATGAAAATTTATTTAAGTTTGGGATAAGTAGATCATATAGATCAACAAAACAAACAAAATTAGGCCCGATAAATTTTCAACTTAAAATAGATATATTTTTTTATTTTATGTAGTTAGTTGTATGCAAAAAAAATATATATATTTTACCCGTTAAGTTAAAATTCTGCGGCCACCTATGATTGGATGTGCATTTGATCTCTCTCAAATTCTGCGGCCACCTATGCTTGAGTTATGGGGCCGAGGGACTGTGCTGCGCAGCACGCTGTGCAAGGCAAATCGCTGCCCCTATGATCTTGCTTCGATAATCGAAAACGTTCACTTCGTAGAGCTCAATGAGTAGAACAAGTGTACCAAAAATAAGCTCGATCGGCTATCATTAAGTGCCTCATCCGAACATTATTATCTTGATGAAAGTATTACCACGAGATGGACTAAATTTTGCTACCGAATACTCAATATAGAGATGGATTGATTTCGTCATTCAATACCAATTTTAGGCTGCATTTTTTTAACTTATATATGTAAGTTTGTAACTTATTTTGATATTTTTTAATTTTTTAACTTTTTATTTAGCTTTTTGGTTGTAATTTTTTGGATTAATCGTTCATCTCAATGAGACGAAATGGAAAAAAAAAAATGGACTAATGTTGAAATAATTCAAATGAGATAACACTTTAGACCAATAAAATAGTTGTTTGGTACTTTTTCTGTCTTTAGTAATCTTATTTTTTGCTTTCGGTCATAATCCAAAAATTATCACGCGAATCTAACAAAAATTCAAAAAAGATAGACAAAACACACAAAACGAAGAAAAAATTTAAATTAAAAAGAATGCACTCTTTTTTTCGTCGAACTTCAAGATACTCTAAGGAAAAGCATACCAAATACTACTCTTTTGACTTTATTTATTTCAGAAGTCTTGTCTCAGTTCGGTATCTTAGAGCCTTCATGAATAGGAACTTGATTTCAATGTGAAATAGAAGTATTTATGGTAAGGGCTTGTTCTTAAAAATTGCATTTGTTAGTTTTTATCAATTTTTAAGCATTATTGTTTTGCCATAACGAAAAAAATATAAAAAGTAAAAATTACAATCAAAATTCAAATTTTTTTGAATAAAAAAAAAAAATTGGCTTGTTGACTTATTTTTGTCTTTATTAAAAAAAATTGGATTTGATCTTATTTTTGTTTTTTTTAGATTTCTTTCGTCAAAACGAAGCAATAATCCTCAAAAAATTGACGAAAAATTAACAAATATGATTTTTTTTGAATAGGGATAAAAAATAATCCTGGATGGATTATTTAGCCGAATATATTACATGGAGATAGGATTCATGTACTTCATTTTCTTCTAAATGTACTCTGAATTTTTAATGTGCTTTTAAAATTGAGTTTGTGTAATTTTAATCACTAAAAGATAAGTATTAAAGCACGACAAGTGAAACACAAAAAACAATTTTCATTTTCATTTTATAAAAGGAAGTGACTCAACTGAGTCAACCCATACCAAACTCTTGTATAAACTACACAAACGTGGCAAAACATTTTATTCGACAAAAGGGTGTACCACGTGGCTATTGTTATTCATTGACTCATTGAGAGGGAAATGGGATCCTCTTCCACGTTCTTTTTTTTTTGGGAATACTTTGTGAGCTCTTACGAGGGCACTTAGATAATGCATTTTTTTTTTTAGAAATCTTAAAAAAATACTAATCATGCAAAAAATCAAGATTGTGTTTTGATTAACATGATTTTCAAATTGATTTATTCAAAAAAAAAAAAAAAACCAGTGACACACTAAATAAAAAAATATTTAACTCAACTTAACATGTTGCAATCGTGTGTCGGTTGATAGTCGATTAACTTTTTTTTTTTTTTAAAGCATAATTGATAGGAAAATGCTAACCTCCTCGCCCTTAGGATGGAAGATAATAGATAAAAAGGTGCATTGATATCCGCAAAAAATATATTGATATATGTGAAAGTATAACAATATCCGGGAGATATGTATTGATATCCGAATTTGTTTGAAATTATTTGTGTATTATCCTCTGCCAAGTGGACGGAGATTAGCAAGACCGTAATTGATATGTGCAACAAATTCTAAAAATGCATGTATTCGATAATTGAAGTTAGGCCATAAATAGTTCATGAAGTTCGCAGTATCATATAATCATCCTCATTAAGCGTTATTGGGATATTGTCACGTAATCTCTCGGTCTCTTTTCACTCCACATTGGCGTAGAGTTCGAGATCAAATGTGCAAATTGAGCATCATCATGTCGTAGAATACGAGCTTTTAGAGCACCACTTGAACGGTGTTTAAGAACATGAATAATCTTCCAAGTACAAAATGAAAAAAAGAAAGGGTAATAATTTTGGCATTTAATTTTTTGATAGCCATATTCCAATCTTTTTCTTACCAAGTGTATTTTGAACACTTAAACACAAAAATTAGAAAAATGATTTTGACACTCTACTTTTAGTAATTTTTTTGGGACAAAAGTGAGAGGTACTGTATTGATAAAGCCTAATGGCACTTACATAATGAAATTCATTACAGATTACTTGGACAAAGTTAAACTAATCATCTAAATGATACATAATGAGAAAGAACGAAGCGATTGATGTCTTTTATCCCCAGCCTAGGCATCGCCTGACGCACTTTCTATTGAGCGAAAGATTCATATTTCCTATAACAATCTCAAAAAGAGATATATTGCTAGCCAAGAAAAAAAGACAGCAATAGCCCAGACGATCAGATGAACTACGACAACAAATGAACACACTAATGAATTTCTAACAAACCACCAATAGATGCATACTAATCTTTTCGAGCCCAAACAGTAAGCAAATCGACCAAAGGCGTAGCATTCTATTTTTTGTCTTTTTCCTATTTGAAATTACAACAATACCCTTTAGAGTGAATGAACTCTAACAAAATAGGAATCTCTATTATAAAACAGAAGAGTGTGGGGACAAGTTATTGGAACGGCTTAGATTCATTTGATCCAAAGGCTATAGTGCATCCTCCCACTTCCCGGTTAAGTACCCATGGTTTTCACCTAAATCACACAACTGACATCCCCTTCCAATAGAGATACGTAGTGCCGTAGGCACGGATTAGCACTAGTCTCTATTATAAAACAGAAGGGTGTGGAGACAAGTTGTTAGAACGGCTTAGATTAATTTGATCTAAAGGCTGTAGTGCATCCTCCCACTTTCCGGTTAAGTGCCCATAATTTTCACTTCAATTACATAACTGCTATCCTCTTCCAACATTTATGGATGCGTAGTGCCGTAGGCACGGGTAGCACTAGTAATTCGATAATTTCACATAGAATAAAGATAAAAAGTGTAGTGACAATGACTAAATATAGGATGTCAAAATCACTCCCCAAAAATTAAAGTGTGATTTTCAAAAAATAGAATGACAAATTACTCGTACCAAAAAGAAAACACACGAAAATAAAACAACCGGCGCGTGAGAAATGCTTAAAAGCTCTCTTAACATTTTCTCTCTCTAGAATTTTCTCACTTTAAAACTCTCTCTCTCTCTTTCTCTCTCTCTTTCTTTCTCATTCGCGTGTAACTTCCGAACAAAAACCTACTGCGAGGGTGTGACCACCCCCATTTTGCAGCACACTCGCATCCAGATAGAGAGCGAAACTGACAAGCAACTCTAGAGAGAGAAACTGCCCAGCACACCACCACGGAGAGAGAGACAAGAAAGTGTGTTTGAGAGAGAGAGAGGAGAGAGGAGAGGAGAGAGAGAGAAGTGTGGTTCTTGGCATCGATTATTTGGATCTTGTCCATCCTACAATGCCCAATTTGTAGCGGACAAGGTAAAAAAAAACAATTTGACCCATTTCAGTAGATTCAACCTTCTATCCCAATCCATCTACACATCTATAGTATCAATACATATGTATATATAAGCACATATCTAGACAATTCCTTCGAATCGAGCTTCCAAAGCATTTTGATTTCGCTTTTGACAAAAAGGGCTTGTTTGGTGAAAAAAAGTATCCGATTCTTCTTCTCCGCTTTTTTCCCGTTGAAAATTTGATTGGTTTTCAAGGCTGGGAACTAGTTTTTTTTGTTTTGTTTTGTTTTTATCTTGTTACTGAGGAAACGTGCTTGGCTTGGATTTCTAGGGTTTCATCGCACGAACAAGTACTGGGAAAGGCTTCAAATTTTGCAGTTTCGGAGTATTCCGGGCTTCGATCAGGGCATTGATTGTCCAGTGTTGAGGGTTTGATTGAAGTGTTCTCTGGTATTTCTAGGGTTTGATTGGAGTGATCAGGGCTTTGATCACGGCATTGATTTTCGATTGAGGAGGTGAACTGTGGTGTGTTGAGGGTTTGATTGAGGTGAACTCAGTTGTTTCTAGGGTTTCATTGGATAACTTGTGGGAAGGCTTCAAATTTCGCAATTGTGGAGTGCTTAGAGGTTTTGATCTGGGCACTGATTGTTGATTAAGGAAGTGAACTGTGGTGTCTTGAGGGTTTGATTGAAGTGTACTCTGGTGTTTCTAGGGTTTCAAATTTCGCAATATCGGAGTGCTTAAAGGTTTTGAGCTGGGCACTGATTGTTGATTAAGGAAGTTAACTGTGTTGTATTAAGGGTTTTTGATTAAAGTGTACTAATCTGGGATTTCTAGGGTTTCATTGGATGTACTGTTGCTGTGGAGGCTTTGAATTTTGGAATTTTGGAGTGACTAGGGTTTTGATCAGGGCACTGAGTTTGATTTGAGGGAGTGAAGAGAAAGGGTTTGATTCCAGTGTACAATGTACGCGGTCATTGACCTCTCTAGGAATCGGCGAGGCAGCGTATTTGGTGAATGTGGTATTTTGTGGTTTGCTATTCAAATTGCATAAGAAATATGGTGCAAGGTGGTTGTTTTGGGTATGGAAGAGGATTGCAGTTTATAGATTGAAATATTGTTTGTGGGTTAACTGTTCCGGGCTTGAGCCCTTTCGGAGTGGTTGATCCTCGGTGGGGAATGATTTTGGTATTAGATTCTGGTGACAGGGTGGGTTTGATGATTCTGTGCTGGTTAGTCAGGAAAGGCAGCAGATCGTGCTATAGCAGACCGTTTGGGTTAACCTAGTTTGAGCAGAATCTATACCCATTTAGTTTCGTTTTTGTAGTGTGTTTTGGATCTGGAGTTTCGCTACATATTATAGCAGTTTGGATTAGGTAGCTGTTGCAGTTAGTCTGAACTCGGAAGTGAAACCTGTCCAGTGGTTTTATCTTGTGCCCAAGTTCTTGTAACTGGTGTTACTATAAACTGACTGCAATTTGTAATAAGCAGTTTCTGTAGTAAGATTTTACTACAAATAATTGGAATCCCGTCTGCATTTGAAGCTAAAGTTAACTGGAATTTGGTGGGTTTCAAATTTTGTTGGCGTTGGAGGTACGAAATTTTGATGAAGTAATATTGAAGCCGGAAATGAATGTGGGGACATGGTGCATGGACAGGAGAATAGTTTCTGGTTCGTTTCCTTATCTGAACAGCGCTGCTGGAAAGTAACTGCATTTCTGTTTCTGTCTGGTTACCAATTTGCTTATTTTAGTATACTGTGCAATGTCTCGCTGCTTTCCATTTCCACCACCTGGCTATGAAAAGAAGGCTAGATTGGATGATGCTAACTCACTAAATAAGGTTTGTCTGTTCATAGCCTTCCTACTTTTACCTTAACCTGTTTTTTCTATACACTGTGGTTTAGTTGGGGAAATATTGGGCACAGACCACATAGATGCTAATTTGATCTCCGCTGCCATGGGAGAGTGAAATATATCGTTATTCTCTTTGCTTTCATGAACCTACTGAACCTGCTTAGCCGAAAAATGGGATAACTGGATTGCTTAGTTAGCAGTATTTTCCACTTCATAATTTTGGCATGTGTTTGATGTTTTCTTTGTTACTTATCTCCTTGGATCTGCTGGACATTTTTCCTTTTGATGACTTGAGGTTTTTGGAGTTTGGACTAGCTTATGTGCATCTTGGATCTGTTGGACTTTACGACCTAGAATCCAATATATTGAGTTGATGAACTTTAGATCCTAAATGATTAGTGTTTAACTCTTTCCGGTGATTTACCGTATTAACTCAGATAGTAGCCCTAGATGTGTTACTGAATTAGGCATCATCTTTTATCTTCCGTCTAACAAATTTTGGTCCTCAGAGATTTTTACGGTTTGGATCAAATTTGGTCCTCATAAATGGGAATTATTCTCTACATTAGCAGTTTCAAAATGACCAAGTTATGTTATATCTCTTTAGGTTTTGTTTTCTTCGATTTTCTCTTCTCCATTATGCCTAATGGGTTCGTGTGATGTTAAACTCCAGAAGTTTGTTGCAGATAGTTTCCTGGTTTAGTACCAAAGCTTTTGATATTAATCTATTACACATGGGACTAGAATTGGATGGACAAATGGTTTCTTATTTGCAAAGGAATTTTGAGGTGCATAATGAAAAATAGGAAAGTCTACTGTGGAAGATGGTTTAGGGAACCGATGTAGATTTGACTTCAGAGTGTTGCTCAGGTAGGGGCTAGAAAGAACTATTAAGAGTGTTATTAGAAATCAATTTTGAAGAGACTGTGAAAGAGCTACGCATTCCGTAAGCCATGTTTCCTGTTCTCCAGTTTTTCCCTCTTGGTATGGTAACATGTATTGGGGCTTTAGGTTTAGATTATTTTAGACCTTGAAATGGAAGAAAGTTTCCTATTGAGTTTTTCTTTTAGCAAAATATGTAAGGAAAATAGTTAAGGTGTAGGATACGGTCAAGGGAACCTACATTGTAGGTGTATCATCTTGGAAATAATTTGTTTTTCTTTCCAAAGACATTACCAGAAGGAATACGGAATCAAATGAAGTACCTAAAATGGAAACTTATCTGAAAAACTGGAAAAATAAATGGACTGTGCAGGGAATTTGTGTAGTAGCCTAAAGATTTAAAATTGTTAATGGAAATCAGTTGGAACTATTATGTATTGAAATGTTATCTCAGTTGTTGGGTCAAGTTCTTTAATCGTACCCAACCATGAAGGAATTCTCTTTGGCATGTTTTTGAAAGTATTTCCACTTGTGTCCTTACAGAACACCTTTTGATTAGTTGTACATTGTTTTGTATCCAAGGAAGTTACATCATCAACTTTGTTGTTCCCTTTTGTCCTTTGATTGGGATCCATAGATGCCCTTTGGTTAGTGTGGAAGTAGGACAAGAGGAGTGAAAGCCTGTCCACAATATCAAAAACTCGAGTGGAAGAAAAAATTTGCAGCTAATGTAAATCGCATAGGAGTCCAACAGAAATAAAGGGTGAACTATTATTGAGTTCCTTCCATACTGAGAAACTATGCAGCTTCATTTGTCTTAATATTTACTTTTAATAGCCAATACCTGTGGTTCATAGCCTGTTTGGGGTTACTGTACTAGGCTTTCTTTCCCGTTGCATGCGCATTCTTGCAGATTGTCATGTGTGGCGTTTTTGGCTCCTGCTTAGTACTTACATATCAAGAGATTATAAGCAACTAGGGAGAAATTTACAAGACCTGTTGTGAGTTGGTGTATAATATGCCCAACCGTTTCCTAATGTTCTGTACCTACTGCAGAATTTTGAGGATCATTAGTTTCCTTCTACTTTCTTTTGTCGTTTTTAGAATGGCCTTATGCAGTGTTTTAATGAAGATCTTGAAATTGTGGATGTATATATTTTTTTGATCTGCATCTTGAAATTGTACTGGGTATTGAGAGTAGAAAGATTGCAGTCATCTCTCAGTCAGGGAAAGCATGAAATATGTGGAGATCGGTTTTGTAGTCTATCATATGGGAATGTGACAGTCTGAAAAAATTTAAAGTATGTGGGACCCTGGAAAGAAAACCAACTGCATTATTTGGGGAACTGAAGGAGTATTTGAGAAAGATGGAGGGAAGTTTGTTAGTGAATGTTGGAACATTGGGAAGCCCAATGTATTCTGCCTATATGCGGATGTCTATTCTGATGCATTATGCATGTATCAGGAACACCAGTTGAGAGATGTTATGTTTAGAATAAGGACATGTATTAGTGCCTTATCTGAATCCTTGCTTCCTGAAGACATATGAAAAGGAAAAAGGACTTGCTTTTGAGATCTCTTAGGTCACCAGGAGCTTTTAAGACCTCATAAAATGTCAGCATTATCGTGTGACATCCCAAAGCAGGCAATTTACTAAGATGATATCCTGTAGACAGTGGATCATGTGTGCCATAACTTTACTTTCAATTAATGGTGTAGTTTTCTTGCCAAAATGGCTTAGTTATTGATTATCCCCCTCAGCCTAATGTACTACTGGTTGAATTTTATTGGAGTGTAGAATAGTAACATATGTAGGAGATGTTGTCTTTCACTAGTTGAGACTGTTAAGTACTTAGGTCCAGATTATGCTTTTATGTGTTCCTTGCACCACTAAATGTGAAAATGAACTCCACTCGGTGTGTTTCTTCGACCTCGCTCTGAGATATTGCTTGCCGAAATGGTTTTTTGCGGACCAAACATGTGTAAGTATCGTATTCAATAGCTTGGCAGTGAGGTTTGATCACATGAAAAATTTGGACAGGCCCACAAGGCTTGCATACTATGTGAGGTGGTATTACATTATTGTGGGACAAGCTCTAGGCCTCTAGCGCTCCTTTGCACAATTTTTCGTATTATTGATTTCCGGCATATTAGTCTTATTTTCCTTGCCAATATTTTTTTTTGAAAGTATGGCATTTGTAGTTCGTGTGTGAATGTTGGTCATTTGAACACTTTGTTGCCAGTCTGCTCTATTGGATTTAATCATATTCTGGATGGCTGTTGTAAAATATTTTATTTGGATTCACTAAACCCTTGACATAATCTTCAGGAGAAGCAAAGAGAGAAGAAGCCTAAGAAGGAAAAGAAGGACAAGGAGAAAAGGGAAGATAAAGAGAAAAAGGAGAAAGATAGAAGCGATGGAAAACATAGAGACAAGAAAGACAGGAAAGAAAAAGACAAGGAGAAAAAGAAGGAGAAGGAAAGGGACAAAGATAAAGATAAAAAGACCACCCCAGAGGACAAGAGGCTTGCGGTTCAATCTGATAGTAACAAGAAGGAGAAGCTCGATCAAAACCATAGCGAGAGAGATAAAGATAAAGACAGAGACAAAAACAGTATCTCAGAGGAAAAGAAACGGGTCTTGCAGTTTCATGGTCACAGTGGAGACACGCCTATTCGCAACAGTCTTTTTGCTGAGGGAACTGGGGAATTCAAATTTGTTCAAGAGTTGTGCAGGAGGATTAGAGATGAAGAAGAAGGAACTGGGAGCCAATTAGTTGATAGACTTCCAGTCACAGAATGGAAAAATGTTGAGCTGGACAGAGTTGTGCTTAAGGATGCAAGAAATCTGGCTGGAGGGAAGGAAAGGAACGATGAGAAAGGAGTTGACAATAAAAAGATCAGTGGGGTTAATGCAAGATGTAGTGGTAGTGCAGTGGTCCAGAACCTTGCTGGATTGGTCCAAAACAGAGTGGACGTTCTGCCAAGACCGTTGGAGAAACAGTTTGAGCAACGGATGGAAGAGAAGGAGAAATCAAAAGAGAGGGAAGGTGGCGACAAAGGTGGGGAGAAACGCAAGGATAAAGACAAGGAGAAGAAAAGCCACGGGAAGGACAAAGAGAGGGATAAGGAGAAGAAAAAGGAGGAGAAAGTGAAGGAGAAAGGTGACCATAAGACTAAAGATGGGAGTAAATTGCAAGATAGCAAGAAGAATGACCAACTTGGTGCTTTGAAGGTTAGAAATACACTGGGTGCCAAAGATGGTGACAGGAATTCTGCTACCGAGGGAATTCTCAAGAAAAGGAAGGACCCTGAAGTGAATGGATTTTTGCATGGTGAGTCTTAATGAACTGTTCTGAACTGGTTGTTAATGTGTTCACTTTTTCCTTAACAAGGGTTGTAATGAAAGTTTAATAGTTTATGAACCAGTCTGTGATCACCCTTCTTCGTAACTGACTAATGTTACTTCTTGTTGAATTGCATTGCAGCCACGGATGTTAGGCCTCATAAAATGCCACGGCCCAGTCCTCATCTGTCGACAGAGAATGGAAGAAAATTGGAACCTTGCCATACTGCCATCCTCTTTACTAATGCTGGTGAGTTTTTAATTTACTTCATGGCTCTTACACTTTTATTTCTTTGGGGAAGCAACTTGGGCACTTCTGTTTTGAACAAGCGGTGGAGGTGGTAATGAAAGTGTTTTGTCCGAGTGCCAGATCCACCTGTACTCATATGGCATTTGTGAGATTCCTCCTGATCTTAGAAAGCTATTGTGTTGAACTTTGTTGCAAATGATAGGATGCACCATGTTGTTTTTACATTTGAACAAAAGAAACAGAAGATAGGCTACCTCATGTTTGTGACATAGGAGAGGATTTGAGGTATTATTCTTGTATTAGGAAACTCTTTTGCAGCAATAATTTGTGCTACTTGTTTTTTGGCACCTTTCTATATTATTTTATAGTTTCCAGATTTGAGTTCATGTCAAATCTGCTATTTTTGGTAGACTTGTATTTTCCTTTCTAAGTTTTCTTGATAGGAAAGGTTTTTAGCCTAGGTTGCTTCATGCTAGGACTAGGACTTTTCCTTTAAAACTGATAATGGAGTTTCATGACAATAATAATTTGTTTTCTCTTAACAAGTATCGAGTCAGTCTTTTGCATTTCTCATGGCATCTTTAATTCCTCGAGTAATGTTTTTATGTTCTTTTTAAGTTTCTAAGTGTCTCTTAAGTTTTCAAGAGTCTTCCTAGTTTTTAGAAAGTCAATTGTCTTTATTTCTCATTAAGCTCTAATCTTGGAAATCTAATTTTATTTTTCCTATGTTGGAGGGATGTTCCAACAAGTCCTATTTAATCATTTGCTATGAATGAAATCATTAGAGAGTGTGTTTTGAATTTAAATTGCCTTTGGCTTGTGAGAAGTTTATCTTCTTGTTTACTCTTATCTCTTAAGGTGGATTCCTTAGAGTGGCGAGTATATTCAGCCTTGTATCCCTCGTCGGGTGGTGTCAATCTGTATCCCGTTGGTTTCCTAACTTGGGTGGTGAGCTTTATCCCTTTTATCATTTTTACTTTTCTTCTTTCCCATTTGCGAAATCTGGTATCAATAACCCTAAGGGCAAAGTGATTATTCATTCATGTCAATAGATCTTAAGAGTTCTGCGGATTGTCTTGCAAGGATTCAAGGGTGTTCATTTGTTATCATCTACTAGAATGAGATCTAATCATGCGTGGTATTCCAATGTTTGGATCTTGGATTTACTAAGGAATTTGTGTGGGGAGATGAAAACGGGATTCTTGAAGCTAGTTTCTCTTCCTTTTCCTTCTTGCTTTTCTTTCCCCTCTTCAAATCCAACAAACCAACAAAGTGTTAATACACTTTTCCAAGCATGTTCAACTGTGATCACCCTTCTTCTAACAAGTATTACTTGTTGAAATTGCCTTGCAGGCACTGATGTTAGGCCCATAAAATTGCCAAGGCCCAGTCCTCATCCATCGGTAGAGAATGGAAGGAAATTGGAACCTTGCCAAACTCCCATCCTTTTGACTTCTGATAGGCAGGGTGTGTCACCAAGTCATCTTAAGTTGAATTACAAGGAACTCAAGGTAAATGGGGTGATAGAATCTCAGCCATTGCCCATCTCCTCAAAAAAGTCCTCATCTCCAAGTACAAAAGCTGAGAAAAACGGTGAAGCTTTGACTAAGCCGCCCCATCCTGATTCAGAGTATCTGAGCAAGGTACTTTCAGTTCCCAAAATGGAGGACTGGTCTGATTTTGATGACCAGGAATGGCTATTTAGCAGCAAAGATTGTCTGGCCGAGAAGAAGCCCAAGGTGGGGTCTGCTGAGATCCCAAGGGTATGGGCTGAAGCTCTGCAGATAGAATCAGCAGATATTTGTGCTCTGCCGTATGTTATTCCTTACTGAGGGGTGTTTAACCTGATATGAGTTGATGAGGTGAGTTCTTCAGAAGACCAATATTTGGTGAATATTTTGGAAGCATCCCGCTCTTGAAAGATGATGTCCGGCTTTATTCCTCTGCCGGATGTTGTTCCTTGCTGGTGTCTTTAAACAGAAATGACTGGATGAGGTGAGCTCTTCAGAAGAACGACACTTGAGCAATGTTGGAAGCATCCATCTCATGAGAGAGATTTTCCGGTTTAACCCTTTACCATATGGTATTCATTGCAAACGGTTGTGTAGCCATGAATGACGTAATGTGGTGAATTGGAAATCTCTTCAGAAATATTGAAAGCATTCAGCTCATGAGGGATGAGTTTCAGTGTTGATACTCCAGTTTTATATTTCCTCCATATGTGATCGAGCAGATGGGTAGTTAACCGGGAATGGCTTGATGAGGTTCTCTCTTTGGCAGACCAAAACTAGGTTAATTTTGGGAAGCATCCAGCCCTTGAGAGATGATTTTCTGGTATTATCCCTTTGCCAAACAATGTTTGTTACTGGTGGGTATTTAACTGGGAATGAATTGCTGAGGTGACCTCTTCAGCAGACCTAACTTGGTGAAAATAGTCAGCATCCAGCTCTTGAGAGACGAGTTTCTGGTTTTATTGCTGCATTTTTCCGCCATACACGCACGTGACTGATACAGACATCTGATTTTGTTTTCTAGTGAAATAAATCCGTCACATGTCATCGTTGCTCTCCAGTGGGTTGGCATCAGTGGACAGTTTGCATTGAAGGACTAATTCATTTGGCATGGAAGAATATTCCACGAGGTCCCGATGGCGAGAGACCCTGCGAAAAACAGTAGGTTGGGTGAATGGGCTTGGCGCCAGCTGGGTAAAGATTGTGCAATTTTATTTTAATTTTGTAGTATCTGATTGAAAGCTAAGATGCTCTTGTTATAGTTGAAGTTGTTGAAGAAAACTAGATGTGCTCTTTGCAACTCCACCACAATTTTGATTTGTAACATAGAACAACTCTTATTTATATGAAATGTAAGATAGAGAGAAAAAAGAAAAGAGGTAGTAGTAGTCTCAATTCTATTGTTTGACATCACATGTTACAGTAGTGTTGTTCATAAATCCTTCCTGTTGTGTGTAGAATCTTAGATCTTGTTTCTTCTCGAAGTTCTTGTAGGTGGGTTTTTTTTTTCTCTCTCCTGTGTGTGGCAAAATACTTGTACTCTCTCGGTCCCAAAATATTTGTTCGGTTTGCAAAGTAATGCAGTTTTTGCTAGAAAAATCCGGAAAAAAAAATTTAACAATTTACTAGATATCCATGAGTTCTTTTAATTTGTGAGAATTTTTTTGAATTTTTTCTTGAAAAAATTATGTTATGTTTAGGATAAGATTTTGCGGGCCGGACAAACATTATGTGGAGAGGAAGTAGGTGATTTGTCATGTGGTTGGTGATAGACTGAGTGCTCACGCTTAAGTACCAGGGCCCCGTCTAATTTGCTTGCCTGTCCAGCTTGGATAATTTGTGGTCCCTTTTCAAGCACATAAGAAAGACAAGAACCATTCACTTTTTAGAGTCCGCCGAAAATATCGACCATGATGAAAATCACGTTGATCGAGTTCTTGTTCAAAAACGTGGATATCGATTTTTGGTAAACTTAATTTTGTTTTGAATAATTTAACAAATAAGTGTATACAATACAATGTTGGATTTCGATATTCGCGCTTCACTTTTTATTGATGGTGTTTCACTTTGTTCACGTTAAAAGTAGAGCGCAAAAATCAGTTTGCTTCGGACCATAGTAAATTAGTTGGAATGAGTAATATAAGTACCAAATTTTCTCTAAAATGGTGTTTTGGTGCTCTCTCTTCAGAGGTACTACATACATATGACGAAAATGACAATGGTGTATTGATTTAGGGAGTAGGGTTGGGTTGTATGGAGATATTATAGGATTAGTTCGGAGTGAAACAGTGGGGATGGGCTTCATAAATATAGGAAACGTGATGGGGATGGGATTCTGTTAATAACGGAGATATTGTAGGGATAGTCTTGTTTGAAATGGTGGGAATGAGAGATATATATATACACAATAATGTATTTAATAAATGAAGAGGGGTATAGTGGGTAAAAATGGATTTTGAGGATAGAAACATAAGCATTTAAATGCCATAGGATGGACACCTAAATAAGTAGGGTAAAGAGGATGGCTAATTTATTTCTTCTACATTATATAGTTATACTACATTTTATTTGGGGGTCACTTCGGGTCCCATAAAAATCTAGAAAATATCAATAATTGCACAATTTTGCCCCTACGTATCCATAAATAATAATTTTTTTGAAAGGCGAAAAATTTCATTAATTTTGAAGATATTACAAGACTAATTGGAGTAAGAAAACTACATTCATGTTTAAAGAAAATTTCTACCCAATCCGAAACTCAAAACCTACAAATGTCAAGAAATCAATCGAAGGACACCCATATGGGATTAAGCCCATCTACGTAGGCCGAAGCCCAAACATCCTATATGGGTTTTAGGTCTAAAACCCATATCATTTCAAAAATAATTTGCTAAAGAATTAATTTTTTATAGGGTCTCACAAAATAATATTTTAAAATCTATAAGCATTTTTACGGAGTCCAGAATTGACCTCACATAAGATATAGCGTACAGGGTTTCACAAAATAATGTACTTGACTTTTCTGCTATTTATTGGTGTTGTCCGCCGTCGAATCACGTGAGAGTGTTTTCCTCTCTCAAGAATTTCCCTCCCCTCGCCGCGTGATCTACTAATAAAAAATGCATCAGAAATTACAGGAAATAATTTTGTCACTTCTTTTTTTTTTTAACGCTACTCCCATGCAAGTGTATTTTTGGTATAAAAATATACTTGCAGGGGAGTGGCGTTAAAAAAAAAAAGAAGTGACAAAATCAGCAACCGAAATTACCGATGCGAGGAAATTTTAGCACTACTTTGAGTAGTAATTGGGTGTGGGCTTCGTCCCAAATGGATGTTCTAGATTGGTTTCTTGCGGATTATAGGTTTAGGTCTCAAATTGGACATATGAATGTTCTTTATACACGATATTGTTTCCTTACTCCTTTTAGTTTTGTGACAATTTCAAGATTAATAATTTTTTTTCGTTAAAAAAAATACTCGTGATTTAATAAAACAAATTAATTTGGTAGCAAACGGTTAGTTGTTGGCAGTTAAGTATTGGCTTTCACGAAATAGACATAGGCTGTCCGTGAAATAGACTATACCATCTAGGGTTGATATTTGTGAACTCTTATCGGGCTTACTTTAATAATGCGATCTGTTCGTTTTTTAGGCCTTAGCATTAACCAAATTAAAAAGGTCTATGTTAGTTTTGGGTATCTAAAATCAACTATTGTCAGACCAAACAAAGATGTTGGGATACAATATGATTTCGGAACACATCTAATTTGAAAAAGAATACAACAAGATCGGAATCCATTTAACTCATTCATATCAAAGTAAAATGCATATTAAAATCTTAGGGAAAATGACGGCCCATGACGTATTTTGATAATTAATATCCACCAAAAGATATTTTCAGCATTAACAAATATTCTCAGCGTCCTTAGCGGGTATTAACTATCAAAATATATATCCTTGACCGTCTTTTTCCCAAAATCCTCCTATCAAACAAAACTGAATTTATGGCAACGAGTTTGTAACTCAATGATACTTCCTCACCTCTTACGCATGGGAGGTAAGAGTTCGATTCTCGTTAGAAACAAGAGTGTTTTGTGTGGTGGATGTCCTTTGGCTTACCCCACCCATTTGCCACTTAGTGGTACTTCTCCTTCTTTTCCTTAGAAGTAGGCTATACATTTATCGAGTGACAAAAAAGACAATTTGATTTACGAGATGATCATCCCGAGTCTAAAAAATAAATGGATTGAATCATCAAAATGTGCCCGAAAATAGCCCACAAACAAAAACATCCACTGTCCACGTCCCCCAAAAAATTCACATTGAATGCAAGATTTAAGTGCAAGAACTACCCACTGTACGAATCATACACGTATTGAAAACCCATTAAATTCTCCCACCTCCTCACAGGCTACGCCATGGCCAAACATAGCGGCTGACCCCACGGGAAATGAAATGAACCCATTAAATTTGGTTGATGACCCCGTCCTAGCTTGTACGCAAGATGAAAGTGGATAATCTGTCATATCGTATTTTGATTATTCATTTAAAATGTTGATAATGTTAATAATGCAGAGGTTCATAATGATATAATTAAAATTGAATAAATAAAATTTGCCGCATCACCTTTTCATAAATTTTTAAAAATCTAGAAATTGCGACATAGAAAATAATTTTTTTAAAATAGTTTTTCAAACTAATAAAAACGGGTTATTAGAAAAAGAGAAAATGGTTTTTTGAAAACTTTGATTTAAAAAGAAAACAGTTTTTGAATAAAAATTTTTTTGAAAAAAAGTTTTTTTTTTCCCAAAAAGAACAGTTTTTGAAAAAAAAAGTTTTAATAAGAAAAACTGTTTTTTGCAAAAAAATAAAAACTGTTTTTAAAATGTTTTTTCTTAAAAACATGTTGAAAATGGAAGAGGGAGAATGTTTTTGTGTAATGATGGTGTATTTGATTGAGAAAATGTGGGAACAACTAAATCTGATTATTGACAAAAGATTTCTAGTTTTGATTATCCAAGGGCCAAAATTTAATGAGTTGGTAAGAGGTTGCCAAGTTTGATTATTTCAATGTGAGCACTTTTTGAGCGAATGTTGCTACCCTTAACAATATTTTGGTTTTGATTATACTACTGTGGATGCTCTTAGTGGAGTATTACTCAAAATATTCGTGCACGGTTACGAACACCTTAACTAATTTTTGGAGACTCAATCTCCCCGTCTGTTAGCATATGGCCTGATTAAAGTTAAGGTCATTCATGCCCTATAATCTATATAGACTGACCTATAAGGGTTGATATATACTGTAATATTTAGGAGGTTTTTGAGCCCTTAAAATCGATATCGTCTTCCTATCCACTTGTTTGAGACCAATTTAATCATTTAGCATATTATTTGATTTTTTCTTCAAAGAAACATTTAAAAATTGAATGGACCTATAATTAACAATTATACACTCTTGTTGAATGTACTTCAAACTCCAAAAAGTTTTCGACCCCATGAAACAATATTCCTGGAGTCGCAACTGCATAGCCTATAGCAATACTAGGGCTCCGTTGGAATGTCATGTGGGAAATTGGTTCCCAGAAAAAATAAAGAAAAATGAAATTTATTTTCCTGTATGTATTCTGTTGACAAGAAATCTTGTAAGAAAACAAGAATTCATTCTTTTTGGTAAGACCTATATTGCAAGAAAGTATTTCTTAGCGGAAAAGTTGAAACTGTGGGTCTTATAACTTTTCTTGTAATTGAACAAAGAGAAAATTAAAGGAAAATTAATTTTTCTATCCTTTTCCCATTCTTACGGTGCAACTGAACAGGGCCTAGAGGTACCCAAAATTCCTCCCTAGAAAATATAACAAACTTTAAATCCCTCGTATTAGAAAGAAATCTCCTACAACAATTTGTTTTAGGAAGCACAAACATATTGTATTCATAATAAAAACAAATACAAAGGACATTATTGGTTCGAAAATACAAGGAAAACAACAGGAAAAAAAATACAAAAGCTGCCAAAAATAAAATAAAATAAAATGCAGCAGTAACAATAGTTGAAAATTCACGAGTCCACTCGAGACTGAATTTTGGAAGAACCAATTCTACATCTTGCGAAAAACACCAAGCCCGTTGCTGCTGCCGTTTCTACTGGCGGAACTCCACCACCGTCGTTTCCAAAGAGTCGTCGGACGCTAGAGCTCCAAATCCATATCATTTGGGATGTGAATCATGTGATCTATTCGTTGCACCAGTTTTAAATGTACACCACGGGTTCATCTTCTCAAGTTTTCTAAGATAAGGGTAGCATTAAAACCAACTACCAACCGCAAAACTCGCCTCTAAGGGTCATTATTGGGCCGGGTCGGACCGGTCCAGCCCGCTAAGTCACTACCTAAGTCCGTCCATGGGTCGGACCGACCGAGCTTTTTGTTTTTTTTGCGGGCCGGGCTACCTACCATAAATTAAAGCCCAGGCCTGGCCCACGGGCTAGCCCAATTGACGGGTTGACAGGCCAAAAGCCGGGCGGACTTAAATTTTCTTGGACAAGAGAAAAAGAAAGGATTTTGTGGGATTTCGGGCTAATGGAAGGGCTTGTGGGCGGGTACCATGGGTGGGCTACCAGGCGGACCGAGTAAAAATTTATAGGCCCAAGCCTGCCCGTCTCACGGGCTCGGGCCGGATGGGCTTCGGGCTAAATGATGACCTTTGCTTACTCGCCTCTAAAATCATTATTACAAAAAATATCTATAAAGTCAACCTTTCATTTCAGCCGTAAGGGAGATTTCGGCTTCTGGGGAGCTTTCTACTACAGTAGTATTTTTTATTACTCAATCCGTTCTTATTTGCTGGTCCATTTTTGACATTCGTGTCATATTATAAATTGTCTATATTTTTTCAATTTATATTGGATTTTATGATTTTGAAAATTTCGTATAGTAGAACTAATTGAAACCATTCTCCAACAATATAGTTTCTCCAACAATATAGTAGATTACATGATTGAATAGTAGTGATAGTCGATATAAATCTACACCATTCATTTTATTTTTCTGGACGCTTTCATATTTTCTTTTCCTGTATCGTACTATCCTCAACCAAATTATTTACTTTAATGCTTTTACATCTCCACTTACTACAACATACGAGACAGTTTTTAAAAAGTAAAACGAAGGCGGCCTAGTGATAAGGCTAGGGATTTAGAAATTTACCCTTTTAAGGTTTTCACGTTCAAAACTTTTTAGGTGTAATTGATTCATTTGCAGTTAGTTCATACAAAGATTTGTTTTGTCTTTAATTAGGACTCCCGCAAATGGAGGGTCGAATTGGTCACCCTAGATAAATTGATATGCGTAAGCTGGTCTGGACTGCCGGACACCCGAGTCCAAAAAAGGCTTTTTAAAAGTATTTGAACAAGTGTACATGTTTTGTGTAACATTTGCAATTTTAAGGTTTCGCACGTACTTGCCAAAATAGCCAATTTCTTGCCCTGAAAACCAGTCAAAAGATAGCCCAAAGAAGAAATGCATTTAAAAAATCACAAAAAATTTGTTTTTTCCAAAAATGAAAAGTCAAAGTTACAAATTTAGGTTATGTTCTCTTGAATTTAACTTAAATTTGAGAATTTTGTCTTTATTTAATTTTTTTCTGCCTTTGTTAATTTTGCGCCAAATTTTTATGAGTTATTGATTCCTTTCGACGAGAGGGATCGGAAAATTAATTTTTTTTTTTACTTTTACCCAAGTATTTTGAGAAATAATCATGTCACTTTTTTTTGTTAGTCTACTTTTACTATTCCACACCCCTTAAAAATTGCACATATTTTTTAATATGAATATCTAAGAATATGCCATATAAATATTATTTGATAAATTCCAATTAGTTCCATTATACGAAATTTTCAATATCGTGAAATCTATTATAAATTGAAAAATATAGACAATTCAAAATCACTTTCATAGATCCTTAGCCTGAAATACCAAAAAATAAAAAAACAAAAACAAAAACGGTATGGTACATGAAACCATTTCATAAAAGTGTACATGAAAGAGGAACGAACGGTTCAGTTGTGAATCTGAACCGTCTATTCGCCTTTCATGTACACTTTCATGAATTGTGCTTCATGTACCTACCAAACCCAAGGGAAAAAAACATCCTAGATCGCATCCCCAGTCTATATATCACTCTCCATTGTCTCCAATTGCCCCATAATCTAGTCTCACAGTATTCCCAAAGGAGTACCTCTCTCTCTCTCTCTCTCCCCTCAAGCCACCATGGTATCCCCCAAAGAAGAAGAAACCCTATTCTACGGCAAGAAAATCTCATCGGTCGGGCCGGGCCAGGTCACCGGAGTGGACGTGATCCACGAGCCAACAAGCATGGACCTAGCCATGAAGCTCCACTACATCAAAACAGTTTACTACTTCAGGAGCCAAGCAGTTGACGGGCTGACCACAATGGACATCAAGGAGGCCATATTCACGTGGCTCAACCAGTTCTACCCGGCCTGCGGCCGGTTCCGGCGGGGCGAGTCGGGCCGGGCCTACGTCAAGTGCAATGACTGTGGGGCCAGGTTCATTGAGGCCCATTCTGGAAAGAGCCTTGATGAGTGGATGGAGATAAGGGAGGAGGAGGTTTCTATCGAGAGGCTGCTCGTTCCTAGTCAAGTCATTGGGCCTGAGTTGTTTTTCTCTCCGCTAGTTCTTTTGCAGGTACTGACATTCGTTGGAGTACTAGTTTGAAAATTAATGGTGCAAAATTTTTGAAAACTGATAGTGCTCTATTTTGATCTAAAAGAGAAACAAATACCCCCCTCACAGTATTTATCCGGTCCGCAAAACAAGAACATAAAAATAATACGATGTTTGCAAGAAAAATTCGTTTTTTCCCTAACAATTTACTAGATATTGATGAGTTATTTTAATTTATGAAAGAAATTTAAATTTTTTCTTGAGAAAATGCATTATTTTTGAGTCTTCGTTTTGCGGATCGGGTCAATATTTTTGGACGGAGGTATATTTTTTTTGTTTTTGTAATGGACAAAAAATTAGGGGCACAATGAGAATTTAGAAAGTGAAGTTCATGGTATAGATTCAAAAAGGGATGGCAATGGGGCGGATCGGGGCGGATTTTGCGTCCCCCAAACCCACCCGGTTCTATATCGAATCGGAGCGGGGAAAATCGGGGAGGTGTCGGGGTCGGGAAAAAATCGGGTCCCCATTCACCATAATAATTTGACTAGTATTGTTCTTTTTAGAGTGTTTTGAAAAAAAAAACAAGATATTCATAATTGATGAGAGTTGAAAAAAATAGAAATAAAAAAAACAAAGATATAAATTAGTGTTTTATTAATTGGTATATTGCTCAAATTATATCAAAACAATGAAAATTATTTAGACATATACATACAAAATTATAAATATCTATAATCAGGTTCGGATCGGGTTAAAACGGGGCGGGAGAAGCAAATACCATACCCGCCCCATTTGCCTATTAGATAGGGGAATATCCGCTCGGATCGGGGCTGGGAGGTCAGAGGCGGGGGCGGATCGGAGGTAATTGCCATCTCTAGATTCAAAGTTGGTGTGATGCAGGTCACCTTAGAGGTTTTATTTTGTGGCCTATTTTTTTGAGTATTTAATTTGTTACGAGTATATATATAGCATGTTGCATGAGAATTCATTCAAATCAAATGAAGCTTGATGACGATGGCTTTTTAGAAATTATAAAGGCTCTAATTGTGCTAATTGATTGCAGTAAACTTAAGGTGTGTTCTACCAACTAAAATAAGTACGTACTTATTATATGAATTAAAAAATAATGTATTGTGAAAGAATGACATGTCTCGTAAAATAAAAAATAAGTACTGAAAATTGGACAAGTATTTTATATTTGCTATAGCAATTTTAGTATGTCTAAAAAGTACCTAATTTTATAATATTGGAAATCCCATGGTGGCTTATAGTTGGAAATTGCATATCGTGAAATAGTTTCATATTCCATGTTTTGGGTTCGTTTGATTATGACTGCTTGTTTTTTTGTTTTTTGGCTTACCCAAAAAAAAAAAAAAAGGAGATTTGAATTATTAAGCTGGATAGGGTACCGTACATCGAGAAGCTTGATTATCATTGCTTATCATGTCGGTTCAGTAAAAAATTACTCGGATCAAGTCCTTCTCGATCATTTTTTTTTGTTAATTTCTAGCAAGTACTCTTAAAATCACGTTCTGTACACTTTAAGCGGCTCGGATCGTTGCAATTCGATCGGGAAAGGGAAGTTCCGCACCATAAGGCCGTAAAGGATCCCTTTTGGGATCCGGATTTTATATATATATCTGTGCTGCTGTGCATTAACATCCATCTGCATGTGATTGTGCCCATGGCATTGCTACAAAACCTAATAAATTTCTTGCAGTTAATTTGCAGAGCTATAAAAGGAAAAATTTATTGTGCTCGCACTTTATGACCTCAAAACTACAATGGTAATAATATGGCGTGTACACATTGACTTGGGGATCTACTAGACTACCATGGATCTTCCCTTTTTTACCCCTCATCTGTAAGGGCATGTCTCGGTAAACTTACGTACAATCAAACTAATGTCCTCCCTGGCCGGTCAAAGACAAATTTTTCCAAATCGGGACTAAAGAATTTTTATAACAAAACTTTAGACGCCTTGCTCGAATAATTATGTCTTTTGTGGGAATCAAACAACTATGTACTAATTAGCTTTTCCGGAAGAATTTCATAAATAATAAAGAGTCAATACACGAAACAACTTGGTACTAGGGATGGTCATCTCGGCCGATCCGTTCGTATCCGATCTGTTATCTGTCCCGAAAGGATCGGATTTTTCGGATATCGGAGCGGATTCGGATTTATTTTTCAAAAAAAAATCAGAGATCGGATCGGATTCGGAGGTAAGTCTGCCTTCGATCCGATCCGCCCCGAATCCGATATCCGATCTGCCTCCGAATATTTGATCTGATCTCCGAATATCCGACTATATAAATACTGCAACATAGAAGTATTT
>BPLS01000498.1:3271398-3306562 GCA_019656275.1 Rhododendron kiyosumense | reverse complement strand
GTAATAAATTTCCTTATTTAACGTACCTAAAATTAGGGGCGTTACAGAGAGAGCATTAATAGATTGTTGTCCACTTTCTTTTTCTTTTTGTTAGTTTGTTGTTCTTCTAATTTTCCGAGAGGGAGAGAAGAGTGACTGGAAAAGAAGAAAAGAGGAAGAAAATGAACACCGCACGTACCGTTTCCACCACCAAGCTCCACTTTCGAAAACACCATTTTTATCCACCCTAGCTTGAACTCCAAGGATCAAGGTAGATATCTCATTACCCTTTAACTCTAAGTATATTATGGAATGTTATGTGTTATATTATATCTTTACATAAGCCCAGTCGACGAAACGTAGATTTTTCTTTACCCCTTAAATCTAAGTATATTAAGAAATTTTTATGTGTTCTATAAACTGTACAGGAGCCCAATTGACAAAATTTATATTTTAGGAAAAACAGTCAAAACCCATACTCGATGTCACGGCCGCAACCCATGGACCTCTCGGCCTTCGAAATATTCGTCTTGAACAGTTCTGTTATTAAGTTTTTAAAGTTGATTAGTGATCATTCATGAGTTGGGTTGTTTGGCACTAGATTAAATTATTCTGACATGTGGATTGCATAAAAACATGTTATTATCACTACAACAAAATGGGCATTTAGGGGCACTTTTGATAGGACATTTTTCCAAAAATGCCTTATCAAGTTATTAATGTGGCACCACCTTCTAAAGTGCCCTATTTGATTCTCCCTATTGCGGCAGTCAGCATTGGCCCCAAATTTAACATATTTCATTTTTTTGTGGTAATTTGATAGGATGGTTTAAAGTGCCTCAAAAAGCTAGATTTAATAGGGCACTTGCTTGGAGATATAAAACTACGACGTATTTGTAATCGAACTTTTTAAAAAAAAAATTGGCTAGGAAATTTTGTGCACTTTTTAAAGGGCATTTTACAAACTGCCTCATCAAGTAGTTAATGAGGCACTTTTAAGTGCCAGAAAACAATTTCCTCGCCAATTTTCCATAATTTGTGAGGAAATAATTCCTTGCCGAGAAAAAAAAAATTTCCTTGCCGAACTTAACTGGTTTTGTCGGGAAAAAAGAAAGGGGTACTTAAAGAATTATCCTTAGAACCCACTCTCTGTAGGTTTTCATCCTGATCAATTTTGACACTTATGTTTTCATCCTCACTATTTTTTAATCCCGAAAGTGCCCTTAATATATATATATATCTATAACGCCCCGAATTTTGGGTACGTTAATGAGGCATTTATTACATAATAAAGAGAGTTTATTACATCATAAATACTTCAGAGGGTACATTTATTCAACAAAAGCGTAACTAAGGCTCCTAACTACTGCTCCGCTTGCTCCTCCAATCCAGCAAGCTCCTCAGCTCCGAAGGCCTCCAAGGTATACTTTCACCCTGTTCATCTAAGAGATCTGACACATTATACCGGCGTCGCCACCAATATAATATGTCAGGGTCACCACAAGGCAATACCGTGAGCTACAACGCTCAATAGGAAAATTCTTACCCACCAACCTTATGCAGTACAACAATTACAACAGCACAAACAATCACACATCGTTAATCGTTTATCGTTGGGGTCCAAGGTTTTAGAGTTTCTCTTACGCGACTCGTCGTAGACCGTGTTAATCATTTTCACTTACAAAACAATCTTTCAAAATCTTTTGACATTGGCTCCGTACCGCGGATAACCAAGCCACACACACAATCTTTCAAATCATTTGCATTGGCTCCGTACCACGGATAACCAAGCCACACACCCAACCTCGGTTCCGCCGTTCCGGGTTCCCGAGTATCCTCACAATGGTTCCGCCGCACCGGATTCCCATTGGCACACAATTGCATTGGCTCCTCTCCGCGGATAACCAAGCCATACCTCACCATGGTTCCGCCGCTCCGGTTTCCCATGGGAACACACAATGGTTCCGCCGCTCTGGGTTCCCATTGGCACACACCCTCACAATGATTCCGCTACTCCGGTTTCCCATTGGAACGCACAATGGTTCCGCCGCTCCGTGTTCCCATTGGCACACACCCTCACAATGGTTCCGCTGCTCCGGTTTCCCATTGGAACACACACACACCTCACACAATGGGCAAGTCCGGCCACATTGCGGTTTTCAAAACATTTCAACCTTTTCAAACACACCCTAGGTGTCATGTTTCTACTTTTTCGATTCTCGTGTCTCGTTACATGCAAAGACTCCGTGGTAGGACAAAAGTAAACATCATTCATCGTAATCCAACAAGATCATCCAACTCTATATTTAACATGTTCAAATCAATGCTTAAAGCATAACGCCACATGTACAGACACCCTTGGAGTGAAAAATCATTTATGCTTTATCACGCCACAAGTCATACAAGCAATTCATCTTAAAGATCAAAATACAAATACTTGATATGGAAAGTAAATAAAGATAACTTACTTTGAAATGGAAGATAACGTGATCTTACATATACATAGGGATAGGGTGAGAGTATCCTACCTTGATCCGAAACTAGTTGGGGCCGAATAAGCTAGTTGGAATTTCTCGCGAATCTGGACCGAATTTCGAATGGCAGTAACTCGGTCAATCTTTGGCCGAATACCATCTTCCTTGGTCGAAAACGAAGCTCTAGAAATTCTCTACAACTTTTGTGAAGGAAGTTAATCCTAGAAACTAATTTAGGTTGGAGAAAAACGGTGAAAAAGGAAGTGACAGTAAGCTCTCTGGAAATGAAAATTCGAAATTTTCACTGAACTTTGGATGACAATATCTTTGTCATTTCTTAACCGATTGGGGTGGTTCTTGGGTCTAATTTTAAGGTTTCAAAGTGCTCTACAACTTTCCTGAAGGAAGTTAGTTCTAAAAACTACTCTAAACAGGAGAAAACTGGGGATTTCCGAAGGGACAGTAGGCTGCCCAGAAATGGTTTTTAGAGAGAAGGAAGAGCAAATGCTTGAGGTGTGAGTTGAAAGGCTTGGAATGGCCTTCTATTTATAGGCAAAGCTTGGATCCCTTTCCTCTCTCTCTCTCTCTCTAAGTCTCACTTTGACACTTGTCAAAGAATCCTAGAAAGATCAAGGCCAATCCTAGGCTTGCATGGCTATTTTGTACCAAGGATTTGATCTTGGGAGACTTGGTGGGCAAGAAGAATAATTGTACAAGATTTGGTGTTAAACAATTGGATAATTGGTACAAAGGAGGTTAGATTTGGCTAGGAAGAATATCTCCAAAGATATGAAAGTACAAGGAAGATCAATGCCATGGTACAAACTAACTTCCTTCTTTCTTCCTTCCTTCCTCTTTCTCTCTCCCTCCCTTGGCCGAATCTCTCTCTCTCTCCCCCCTCTCTTTCGGCCTCTCTCTCTCTCTCTCTCTCTCTCTCTCTCTCTCTCTCTCTCTCTAGTACTAGTACATACATATATATATATAACATGTGTACAAAAACAATTAAACAATGGGTACTTTGTACTAGAGATCAAAGGGTTTTTAAAAGGGCAAGATTTTCCCATTAAACTAATCAATAGGCACATATGTACAATGCTAATTAAACAATCATCCTAGTACTAATATATTAGATACACATGTACCAAATAATCTAGGAAGATCAAAACCCTAATATAAAATAAGTAAAAGGGTACTTATGAAATCTTAAGCCTTTAAACAAAAGTACCTACATAATAAAATAATAGTACTTACCCCACATGGGTTTAAAGGAAAAGATTAAATTAATCAACCCATGTACTTGGGTGGAAAAACAACCTATTACCCATTGGGTAATAAATCCCCTAACTCCTATTATCCAATGGATAATAGTTGTTAGGGTAACTTAAATATTAAAATAATCCAAAAAGGTACTTTAAAGTAATCAAAAAGTTACTTTTTAATATTCTTAGGACTTTAACCAAGTATACATTTAATATAAACAAATGAGGTTCCATTATCCAATGGATAATAATATCCCTAACATTTGTTGTCCAATGGACAAAGAATAAAACCAAAAAAAAATATTTAAAAGAAAATGAATAATCAATACTTTGTCTAGGGTTCAAAAGGTTCACGAGGGGCAAAACGGTCCATTTACGGTTACTAGCTGGCTTTCTAGTTCGGTTTCTCCAACAAGTCGGTTAGAAACTAACTAGGCTTGCCAATTAGGGTTTAATGCCAAGAAACGAAATTTGAAGGGTAAAAACGTAATTTTGACAAACCACAAGGAAATTTAAGGAAATTAAAATAAAATTCAAATATTTAACGAAATTTTTAACGATCGAAAATCAGGGTCGTTACAATATCACTGAAATTTGGGACCGAAAAATAACACCTCCCGTCCCCATGAAAGAACCAGGGACCAATCAATTCCTAAAATTTCGCCAAATATTTCGCCAAGTTTTTAGAATTTCCTTGTCTAGTGCAACTATTCCCATAGAGGATGAAACCCCTTTCATTGTCAACAATTTCAAAACAGATCTGTCTCCACAAAACGTCTCTCATCCCTCCGACGACCATCCTCGTCGCAAAATTCATCCCCCATTGATCCCCATCGCGCATCCCCATCAACGTCCTCTACATCCCCATCCTCGTTGCTCGCATCCCTGTCGTTGTACACCGCATCCACGTCGGCAGAGTAGCGGTGTTGGTAGCAACAGCAGCGGGAGGAAGACGGAGACGCCGACTAGAAAGCCGCCATCGATTCTATCGCCTTCACTGCCACTACTAGTCGCACGTCTACCATTGACTGGCAATCTCTGTTGTTGTGTTAGTCTCATTTAACATGAAACTAGGACTTTGGAATGGGTCTTTGTTTGTTTAATACTAGTAGAGTTCTTCATGACCCAGTTTGTAAAATGGATACTGTAGTAGCAGATTTCGGCAATAGTGCAATTGGAAAAGTAGCCCCAGTTGACTCTGGATTCTGGTGGATTATTTTACATTTTCAGCTCCACCACCATGAATCTTACTGGGCGGCAAAATCCATTTGCACGGGGCTTGTTTTCGGCAGATCTGATTGGCGCAACAGAAATTGGTTCTTTTTGGTTGTTTTGCCGATTCCATAAATTCATGATTTTGATATTCTAAAATATGTCATGATCTAAATTGGTTCTTTTTGGTTGTTTTGCTGATTCCATGAATTCATGATTTCATGTTCCAATGCCATGTTTTTTATCAATCATGGTTCAAAATATTCCATGTGTTTGAATTATGTAATACAACAGAAATTGGATCTTTTTGGTTGTTTTGCCGATTTCATGAATTCATGATTTGATGTTCTAAAATATGTCATGTTTTCCGATTTTATGTTCGAAATGTCTTGTTTCTAATCAATCATGGTTTGAAATATTCATATTTCTGAATTACGTCATATTCTAAATATGTCATGTTTTTATTGTTTTGAATTATGTAATAGTTACGTAACATTCCATGTTTTGTCGATTAGTTTGCAAAATGTCATTTTTCTGATTAGTTCGAAATATACGTAATATTCCATGATTCTGTGGATATTTTCCATGAATTATTTGCAAAAAATAATTCATGAAATTCATGAAAAACATGGTTCATTCCAAAAAATAAATTGGTGGGATTTTGTTATTACGAATTTTTTAAATTAAGAAATTCTCATTTGTAATTATCTCTCATAATTATTGTGATTGATCAATCTCACTAAATTAGAAAATAATTGAATCTACTAAATTAGGAAATAGTTGAATCCTTCTAATTTAGGAAATGATTGAATCCCACTAATTTAGGAAGTTAATATACACACTTATAGATATCTTGTTGAAAAGGGGTAGGATAGGTAATTCACTATCTGAAAGGATGAAAACATAACTGTTCAAAATAACCCGGATGAATACTTACATGAGATAAGATTTAAGGATGAATATTTAAAAACACCAAAAAGAAATTTCCCTGGAGCAAACACTGGACCGAGCCTATTCGTTTTCATCTTCTTTTTTTTTCAATTGGCCAAAACATTTGCATAAGGATAGATGTTCTACACGCAAATATTGCAATGCGTAGTTCGACGAATCTGGCTCTTTACTCAATTATCTGAACTATTCATCTTGTAGCACTCGTCAAATTGAATCTACACGCAAAAGTTCAAATTGATCAGACACACGCGACTACCTCATTGGAAAACTTTTATATAGAAAAATAGATGAGTCTAATCATTTTTTGCATGAATAAACTATTCTGATGAGGCGGTTATGGGTGTTCGATAAACTTGATTCTGGGTTTGAATGATCTACTAATTCTACTCTATCATATTTAAAAGATAGATGGTTCCGATCGCAAAGAAATACCTCGGGTAGTGTTCGAGTGGTGCATTATCATACTTTAATTCCTCCAAACGTATTAAATGTCTTCAATCACGTGGTTTCTAATATTCTATGATCTTTGATCTGGGTGACACTGAATGGAATTAGTAAGATACGAAATCTTAATGGTTCAGATCGATCGTTATAATAATAGACTCGTCAATGACCTTTAGAATCTATATGTTCATCTTATTTAATAATTAACTTAGTCTTCTGCTATAGTTCAACGTATGGTGGCCACATCACCAGGACATAATCATGATGATCAAGACCGTTGATTTCGTTGTGCTTGTTGATCACATCATTCACGTAAAAATTTAGCTCTATCTGGTTTAGAAAACCTACTCGATAATAAACTAAAAGTCTCATGCTATAATTGAATGTACAATAGCCACATGAGTGCAACACAATCATGATGATCGAGACCGTTGATTTTTTTCAACTTGTTCGTTAGATCATTCACGTGAATTTTTGGCTCGATTGGGTTTAGAAAGCTAATTCATTTTGACGCAAATTCATTAATAAAATGGTATTTTCCTTGCAATAGGCTGTTTGTGTTGTAGTGTAATTATTTTTCCATGCGCGCCAAGAGTAGTGGAAAATTTGAACAAGCAAAATTTTAAGCGCTATATTGACTCGCTCACAACTTCCCCAATATCTTTCCTAAACTTCCATTCCGTTCTCGCCCTAGAAATCAGTCACCATATCCCGTCTCTCTCTCTCTCTCTCTCTCTCTCTCACACACACACACACACACACACACACAAACACACAAGCATAGACTAACGATAACGGTGCCATTGAAACTCGTCACCGCTACCAATTGAGAAACATCAGCATCGCCGTTTGACCTCCATTCCGCCACTCCAGGCCCTCACGTCTCTCGATATTCACCAAAATACGTGTAAGTAAATATTTGCTTATACCGTTGTCCCAATTTCTAATCCTTAAACAAATTAGGTTTAGTGCAACAACTCTCTCTCTCTATATGCTGATCCCCAACCAAATTGGTCTTCCCTGAGGATATTTGTAACAGTTTCATGAATCCTTATTCTCGTTATCCGAGGAATTGCATCTCTTTACTTGCTAATTAATTATCATCCCTTCGCTGGAGATTGTTGTCCTCTGAATTGCAGGTCTCGTCGTACGCCGATCGAAGGACTTCATCGGATAGAGATCGCCACTCTTGTCTTCTTTCGTTGGGTAAGAGACAATTTTTTATTTTGTGCGTTGGAATTTGGGGTTTATGATTCTTGGATCCAAAAATTTATTTGGGGTTTAAACTTCATAGATTTGTGGTGCATTTAGTTCTCTTGTTTATGTCGACATGTTCCAAGAATCTTGCGAATCATCACGTACCTAATGGTTCTTTTTAGCCTTGTAGTAATATTTGACCTAGGGTTCTACTTTTATTCTGAATTTGTAATCAAAGTTCCTGTTAATCGATATTTATTCCTAGGATTCTACTTTTGCAGTATTATTTCAATTTCGCACGTGCTTTTGTTGTATTACTTGTAGTATTATACAGAGTAGAAACTAAGAGAAGGGCATGTCAAGTTTATTAACCTCTAACCCTACCGACTTCATATGGAACAACTTATTTCTGTAACGACCCTGATTTTTGGTCGTTAAAAATTTCGTTAAATATTTGAATTTTATTGTAATTATCTTTTTAATTCCTATAGTTCATCGTAATTACATTTTTGCCCCTTGAAAAATTATTTCTTGACGCTTTAGTCCGCTTAGCAAGCCTAACTAGCTTGAAACCATTCGATTGGAGAAACTAAGCTAGGAAGCTACCTAGTTACTTTTCCCTAACCGCAAAATGACCGTTTTGCCCCCCTTGAACCTTTTGAACATTTGAACCCTAGAACAAGAATTGATTATTCATTTTCTTTTAAATATTTTTTTTGGTTTTAATCTTTGTCCAGTGGACAATAAATGTTAGGGAAACTATTATCCATTGGATAATAGAACCCCAATTGTTTATATTAAATGTATACTTGGTTAAAGTACTAGTCTTTATTAAAAAGTAACTTTTTGATTACTTTAAAGTACCTTTTTGGATTATTTTAATATATAATCTCCCTAGCAACTATTATCCATTGGATAATAAAAGTTAGGGTGGTTATTATCCATTGGGTAAAAGGGTTAGTCTTTCACAAAGTACAAGGATTTTATTAAATAATCAAGTCTTGGATTTTTTTTCCATGTGATTCTGTGCATTAAATTATTGGGGTAAATCAAAACCCTAGATTTCCTAAAGTACCCTTATTTATGTTATGTTAGGGTTTTGATTTTCCTAGATACATAAGTACTTATGTATATATTACTCTAGTACTTGGTTGTTTTAATTGGCTATGAACCCATGTGCCCAATTAATTGTTTAAGGGAAAAATCTAGTTTTTTTTAAAATTCCCTTGATCTCATGGTACAAAAGTATCCTTTGTTTATTATTCTTGTGCATTGTATGTATATATATATGTACTTGAGAGAAAGAGAGAGAGAGAGGCCGGAGAGAGAGAGAGAGAGGAAGGAAGGAGGGAAGAAAGGAGGAAGGAGATTTGATGTATATCTTGGCCTTGATTTTTTGTTGTACTTCAAATCCTTAGGATTTCTTCTCTTCCAAACCAAATCCTAACTCCATTGTACTCTTTTATACACCTTGCAATTGTTAGACCCTTGGATCTTGTACCAATCTCATCTCCACCATTCAATTGATCCAAGATCAAATCTTGGTACAAAAATAGCCATGCAAGCCTAGGATTGCCTTTGATCTTCCATGATCTCTTGCCAAGTGTCAAGGTGAGACTTAGAGAGAGAGAGAGGAGAGGGCCAAGCTCTTGCCTATAAATAGAAGGCCATTCCAAGCCTTTCAACTCACACCTCAAGCATTTGCTCTTCCTTCTCTCTAAAAACCATTTCTGGGCAGCCTACTGTCCCTTCGGAAATCCTCCATTTTCTCCTGCCTAGAGTAGTTTTTAGGATCAACTTCCTTTTGGAAAGTTGTAGAGCACTTCGAAACCTTGAAGTTAGACCCAAGAACCACCCCAATCGGTTAAGAAATGACAAAGATATTGTCATCCGAAGTTCAGTGAAAATTCTGGATTTTCATTTCCTGACAGCTTACTGTCACTTCGTTTATCCCCATTTTTCTCCTACCTAAGTTCGTTTCTAGGATCAACTTCCTTCACAAGAGTTGTAGAGGGTTTCGAGATCTTCGATTTCAACCCAAGAACGACTCTATTCGGCCAAAGATTGACTGAGTTACCGCCGTCCGAAGTTCGGTCCAGATTTGGAGTTTCACCGCCCGTAGGATTTTCCAACTAGCTTATTCGGCCCCGACTAGTTTCGGATCAAGGTAGTTATCCTTACCTACTTTTCCAAGAATAAAATAGTTTTTTCACTCTAATTCTATGTATTGTATAAATCGCATGTTGTTTGGAAGTTACTTTGATCGTAAATAAAAAGTTGGAAATGCATGATGTGTGTTGTTTTGATTCAAGCATGCTATGTAGCTTAGATGATCTTGTTGTACTATTTCGAGGCTTTGATTGAATGCATGATTGTATGAAAAGTCTTACACGCGGAGTCTTGCATGAGAACGTGATACGAAAACCGAGGAAGTTAGAAACATGGCACCTAGTGTGTGTTTAACAAGAAAGATGTGTTTCGAAACCACAACGTGGCCGGACTTGGTAGCCCATTACGTGGGTTGTGAAAACCACAATGTGGCCGGACTTGGTAGCCCTTTGTGAAGATTGCCAATAGGGCCGGACGTGGTAGCTTTATTGGTAATAGGGCTTGGTTATCTGTGGAGAGGAGCCAATGCAAGTTTTGTGTGCTAATGGGAACCCGGTGCGGTGGAACCATTGTGAGGATACTCGGGAACCCGGAACGGCGGAACCGAGGTTGGGTGGGTATGGCTTGGTTATCCGCGGTACGGAGCCAATGCAAATGATTTTGAAAAAGGTTGATTTGTATATGGAAATGGAGACACGGTCTACGATGAGTTGCGTAGGAGAAACTCGGAGAATCTTGGACACCAACGGTAGTTAGATTGTGGATGTGGGTGTGTCATTGCTACTGTCTGTTGTATTGTTATAAGTTAAGGGTTAGTGGGTAGGGTTTACTCTATTGAGCTTTCGTAGCTCATGGTGTTGCCTTTTTGGTGACCCTGGCATATTATATGGGTGGCGACGCCTATATAATGTGTCAGATCTCATAGACGAACAGGGCGAGATCTTCACCGTGGAGGCTTTCGAAGCTGAGGAGCTAGCCAGGATGGAGGAAGGAGCGGAGCAGTAGATAGGAAACCCTAGTTATCCCTCTCTTTTGTAATATTGAACTCCTGTGGGGGTTTTGTTGTAATAAGAGTTAGACTCTATTTTGAAATTTCAATAAAATGTTTTATTTAACGTACCCAAAATTTTGGGGGCGTTACAATTTCAATGACTTCTAAAAGTACAAGGCCGATGGCAACAAGAACAATTCCTTGTGCTTAAATCACTAGGCTTGTGATCCTTAAGTAATGGATCCAAATCAAGCTAAGGATAAGGGTTTGTCCCTATTTTACCCACCAAAAATTATATGTTCTGTTTTTGTAGTATTACATACATGGATCCAATTTAAGGTGTGCCTTTTTTTTTTTTGACCGAAAAGGTGTGTCTTTTTGTTTTATATCTATTGTCTTGATTATGATCGTGATATGCTTTATTCATTAACATGTTTTTAGGTCATGGCCCCAACAACTCGTAATCCTGGACAAGTCCATATGCAGCCTAATTTCTATCGGCCGCACTACGGAACTATGGATGATGCACCCATCGTTCAGCCCAATAACGAACCAAGTAAATGATAAACTCACAAGTGCATTTCTTTTGGTATTTTGTCGTTTGATTTTGCTTTTGTTCTTACTAAGGATAGAGCCGTCCTTCTCATAGTGTTTTCTCCTATGTTATTTTCGTGGGGCAAGTTGGTGTCTTGCTAAGCTATAAAACTTATTCGTGCCTTGGTTGTTGATTGAGTGCGTTTTGCCTATATTCATTGGTTCTTGCTTTGCCTATATCCACTGGTTCTTGCTTTGCCTATATCCACTGGTTCTTGTTGATTGGACATTGGTCCTTACTCATGTCCTTTAATTTTGGTAGTTTTGATTGTTTTTCCTTTACTTTTTAACTTACAGTGATAATTGATGGTAGAACACCTACACTAGATGTGCTGATATTAGCTTGAACTTAAAAATGTGTGGCATCATAACAGAGGCAGTCTTATTATGCCTATTTTGTTTAACATTCTCAATAAGATATTATCTGGAGTGTTCCTTTGAGCGGCAGAAACGGTGGGCCTTTGATCAACGGGATTGGACGAGCTTCCAACCGACAGATTCGGTGGCTGAAAGACTCAGCCGCTCCTCGTGACATTTGCAACATCCCACTAGGAAGATGTGTCCACGAAATCCCAGAAATCGGCAGACACCTCTTCTAACTTGCGCTTTCCCTTGTCGACTGATGCTACTGCTGCTGCCGAATCTTGTCCCAGAGCTGTATCCCATTCCAGATCCTTCATCACCATACTTTCCCAAAAAGCTAGATCTTCAGCAGCAACTTCCTCAAAAGGTGTTCCCGGGTTGGTGACGAACGGCATATCCCAGAATCCTCCATCTACCAAAGCAATGTTGACAGTCCAGACCTCATTTCCCACGTTCACATTAATAACCTTGTCTACGTCCCAAAGATCAGCCGGCGGCAGAGTTTTGCCAAGGTCCACAATCTCTTCCACGTCCCACAAATCATCGGGCGGCGCATTTAATACCATGATCGAGTAGTTGTCACTTGGGGCCACCAATGGACACGGCATTTCCAAGGGAACGATGTTGACAGTTGGATTAACCCCAAGGTCGTATTCATGAACGGCGTCCGAGAGTACATCGACTATAGGCAGGAAAGCTCCCAGCTGACGAGACTCATTAGGAATAATTTCCCCCTCGACACAATACCCCAAGTATCGCTCGTCTATGTCACCACCAGTGCCGATTTTCTCCGTGTTGAAGCTTTGATTCCAAGCTAATTGTGCAACATCGGGTTCTGGGTCCCACACATATTCCTTGACTTCCTCTTCAGGCATGGCTGGCTCTGGCTGGTAGAAGAGCATGAACAATGACAAACCATCTAGCAGATCTGCTCGCGTTGCATTCCATTCATCCTCCCACTGATCCAACTGTGCTTGATCGACCACCGGATCCTGAGGGAAACCCATAAGATAACGCTCGTTCCAATCATTGGCGAGCTCCTCCCATTCTTTCGCATTATCTTCCATGTCCCAACCTACTACTAGCATGTTGATACTGAATTCTACCGGGAAGGATACAACAGGTTTAGGGTAGTACTCTGAGGTTATATGGTCAGTGGGGTTAAATATGGTGGAGCTAAGCTGGATTATAGTGGAGGTGAGGGTTATCTGGTTAATTTGAGGGTTGTTGTTATGCTTAGGCATGGAGTTGGTGATTACGTTAGGCTTAGTAGGGGGGGGGGTGGTGGAAGGGTACCATTGTCCACCACATCTTGTATCGCATGATGAAGGTGATAGCAAGAATCAGTGTAATGGCCAGGCATTTGATGATAGGCACAAAAGGCACTCGGATTATGGCTAGGAGGTGGATTTTGAGGAAGTGGGGTTGGAGCCAATGGCCTGAGGTGGCCGGATTTGACTAACCTTTCCAACACCGAGGAAAGTGGAGCCTTGAAGTTGGCGAAGTTCCGGGGTTGGTTTCAGTTTCGGGGCTTCGGAAGAGATTGCACCTGGTTGATATTAGCGACGTGGTTGAAACCCTGAGTGGCATTGTTGCTAGCGGATGTTGCATTAACGTAGTTGTTACCGCCAAATAGAGCAGTGTTGTTTCCTGTGTAAGCACGAGTCTTGGACTTCGAGGCCGAGGAAGAGGAAGAAGTATCACTCCGTGGCAGAACTCCAGTTTGGAGAGCTTCTTCAAAGGCAAGGCCGGATTCGAAGAAGGTATCGAAGTTGGCTCCCTGAACCAGCACAAGATTCTTGGCGAAGTCCGGCTGCAGATTGTGGGAGATGATGCGGATCTGATCTTTTTCACTAGGGCGGTCGGTCTTGAGAGTTGCCTTAGCCCTCTACCTTTTGATAAAGTTTGTGAAAGACTCCTTTGCGTTCATCTTGGTTGACTCCAGCTCTCAGGTGGTCATCTGGAGCTGAGCGTTGTAACTGTACTGGGCGTTGAAGGCTGTACCAATATCCTTCCACGTCTGGCGCTTGGAAATGTCGAGAGACAGGAACCACTGGAAAGAAGTACCAACTAGGGTTTGTGGGAACAACTGAGCCATTGCTTCCTCTTCGACCCCATGTAGTTTCATTGCACTGTGATAAGCCAACAGGTGAGTCTTCGGGTCTCCCGTCTTGTCGAACTTTGCAAAGTCCGGCATCTTGAACCTTTCAGGCAACCTAGCATTTGGAAATGGGCAGAGACGGTCCATGTCCAAACCTCCAGCACTTATCTTTTCAGATTTGGAAATTGGATCGTGTCAGTCAGGTTAGTATCACAAACCATCCAATCTGAACCTGACCCATTTAGAATTCATGTTTCTCGAGTCATGTCATTTTCGTATTTCGTGTCAGAAATGCTCAACCCTAACCCGTTAACTTTGTGTCTGGTTTGTATCATGTTATCGTGTCTGTTGCCCAACTCTATGTAGAATTATATATATATATATAAACAGGGCCCTTCTAATGCGGATGCCCGCATTCAAGCAAGTTGCGGACTTTGCCTTTCCCGATCGAATTTCGATGATCCGAGCCGCTCAATGTGTTCAGAACATGATCTTAAGGGTACTCATGAGAAATCAACAAAAAAAAAAGACCAGGAAGGGCTTCATCTGAGCAGTTTTTGTTTATTTTTTATTGAATGGTTCAAATAAAAACTGCTCAAACCAAGCCCTTTCCGGTCATTTTTTTTTCCGATTTCTTGCGAGTACCCTTAAAATCACGTTCTGAACACATTGAGCGGCTCGGATCATCAAAATTCAATTGGGAAAGAGGAGAAATGGTGTGGTCCGCAACTTGCTTGAATGCGGGCATCCGCATTAGAAGGGCCCTATATATATAAATATATATATATATATATTGTGTGTTCATGTTAATGGGTGACACAGATTAGTAACCGTGTTAGTCGTGTCAATTTTGTGTCTCGCATGTTTAATCCGAACTCGACCCATTTAGAATTCGTGTTCTCGAGTCGTGTCATTTTCGTGTTTCGTATAAAAAATGTTTAACCCTAACCCGCTAACTTCGTGTCCGTCGTGTTATTGTGTTTCGTGTCTGTTGCCTAGCTCTACTTGTCACCATATTGGCACCTAGGATTGGTAAAGATTTTCTAATTGGGTTAGTATAGCTCAATCTATCATTCTTTTCAGGTTCAAATGCCAGACAATAGCATGCATGCATCGTGTGCTTAGATATCGATGACTTTTGGAAAGCAAACAATGTTTAGTTACTTTTTCGTCTTTGTAATGAATTTCTTTTGTTAAGGATGAGTTTGTAACTAATTACACTAAAATTCCTTTGACTCAACTGCTTGTAATCTAAGAACTTTTTCATACTTGTACTTGAACTTATTTGGGGCTGGAGTGCCAATGTTGTATAATCTTAAACTTGGGGACTTGTTTGTAAAGTTAAATAGGTGAGAACACTTTTGGATATTATTTATCTTGTGCGAGGATTTTTTTTATTGAAATGGATTATTTATTTATGTTAAAAATCGAGGACGTGACATGATGTGTATATAAATTTTACAAGACACGTGAATGCCTTAGATAGAAACTAAAAAATGACATGTTTTGCAAAAAAAGGTTCTTGGAATTGGACTTGAAATAAAATCATGCATATCTTTTTGTACCAAAAAGAGTTGTCAAATGTCAATTGCGTGCTTATCATATTGAGAAGACTGAATCCTTCAGTCTGTTAGTAAACAAAGGCTAGGACTGAGGTCCCCAAATATATAGATTCCAAATTAGAAATGAGAATATGAATGTCAAGGACACTGAGAATTCATTTCCCTTAATAAACAAAATCAGGCACAAAACTACTCCGAAAAGATTTATGGTCTTTAAACAAATATTATATACCTACTTTACGCATTTTGATCATATAGAATGGTTTGAACTTCTACGGTTCTTTCATTCCATACCAAAAACACGCGCGATTGTAGCTCAAAATTTGAAACATGCCACAGTCACAAAGTATTCCGTGTAAATTGTGTTTTGGGTATCATATTTATAAATTTCTCTGTTTCACTAATTTTCACCTGCTTCCCACTTCTCCACTTGCTTTGTTAGGTTTGCTTTTCGCTCGATCAAAGCTTGTAGAGTGGTAGAATCAAAGGGTTCAGGCATGATGCACGGGCTCGAATCTGAGGGACCTTTCACCATGGAGTCGAACATGTACGTCTTCTCCAATCCTTTTCCACCGCATACCATTGATTCTAAACACATTTCTGCTGCTCCCTCAGGTACAGTTGGTTGATATTTCAAAAGCTTTCCATATCTGTATAACAGATGAAACATGTAGTCGTATACATGCTTCATTTTTAGCTCCTCTTGAATGAATTTGCTCCCTGCCTTTCCAATTTCTTGTGCCTGTAAATTCCCAATGACTTTCGTAAGAAAGAGATCACTACACGAATACACACACACCCCCCCGATTAAAACCTATCACATCTGTTTAGTTTGAGATGCAAGAATCCATACTCCAGGTAGTTCAAAATCAAGTAGGAAAAGTTCAACGAATATGAACTAGCCTATTGCTCCCTGTTGTAACTAATTTAAAATTTAACATTTATATTATTTAATTGGTCATTGAGATGATATTTGTCGCTTACTTGTGGTTTTAGGTGGGCTCCTAAAGGGAGTATTCCCCAAGTTTTGATAACGTGTGGTAATTAGTGGTAAACCCACTTATTGACTTAAGTCTCCTATTTTTACTCCAAAACTAAACACAGCTATCACTTAAAAAAAAAGGATGGTTGGTTTCAATTATGGCAATATAACTTTTCAGCTTTTACCAAGGGAAAGGTGTGCTACCTAATTACAACATAACTCTTAATATTCGACTCACTGTTTTTCCTTTGATTCTTTGAATACACCTAACCATATATCATCTTCCTCTTCGATCAGTATACATCTACCTATAAAGCTATTGACATTTTTCCTTTGTATAATTGAGGATTGGTTTTCATTGATTATTTAGAGTGTCGGAAAACTATTTGTTCGTGAGTATGATTCACTACACTAAAGAGAACTCGAACGTCAATGTATCTAGGAGAAGTAGTACCATTCAACCCAGTGCAGGATGGGTTCCTTTCTCTGTTTTTATTTATATTGCTGAATTTGATTGATAAATATTATTTAGAATTGTTATTCTATCAGAAATTCCTATTTCATATATTTTCTCCAACAATCTAAGGAACGATAGTTACTAGGATTTTCTGTAGAATAAGTTCTAACTTGGGTGGTCATTGTGATCCCTTATTGTTTTTTGCAATGAAATAAAGATTAAAAAAATGGACCATACACACTGTCTAAGGTGCATTAACCATAGAGAAGGAATTAATCAGATTGCTCTACATCTTTACAATTGATGGGAGGCCATGAGATGTTACTATTGCATAATGAGTAATAAGGATGTTTGTGTTGCAGTTTGCCAAGTCATTTAGACATTGTTTTTGTCTTGTGGAATTGCTGTGTGATTTCTAGTGGAATAAATTTCATATGATTGCGTTCTTAAAGAGTAATTTTGATATTTTCTATTTGTTCATAGAGGATCGAGTTATTGCAATAACGTGATGGAAGTCGATGCTTTTTGTTTCTGTGATTATTAAGAAATATAATATTGGATTGGTTTTTCAAATGAAGATGGTGATTAATCGGAGTAGAAAAAGATATTAAACTAATAACTGGTATAATTAAATCCTCATACCTAGTACTGGAAGCATATTAAAACCTTAGTGTGGTGATGTTGTACCAAGATTGTAGAATTATTCATAAATGACAGTCTCTGTAAAAAATACAAAAAAAATACTGTACTTGCCTATTCTAGAGTTGGCATGCATGTTTCTTAATTTTAATTTATTTGTACTTAATAATTGGAGAGTAAATCGTCTTACATAAGTATTTATTTGTACCAACCCGTGAGTGGCACTTCTACATATGGATTTAATAGTAGTCATTTTTGTGGAGTAACTATTATTGATTTCTACCTTACTCAGTATCACTATTGGAAATGAAAGCTAGCAAGAGATTCTTTTCGACTTTTGATTTCTCAAATGTAGCAAAATTGAAATTGCAGTCTTTCTCTAATTTATGTTTGTGATGTCTGAACTTCTTATGACTTTGGCGGGACAAATTTCTTTCAACACTTGGGGTATCATTTTTTATATCAAGGATTAACAGACCTCAGATGTTATATTCACTATAAGTCAATAGAATTCAAGCATTTAGCTTAATCCTCTACCTGGAATGTGATTGAAATTAAAGGGAAAAAAGTTCACGGTTGTAGCATTTTGTGTGCAATTATCAGTGAGAAGTTTATCCTACGTTTGCACCTCAAGGTAAAATGTGAAAAATGTGGGGGCATTTGTTGTTGTCATTAAATATGTTATTCAGCTTGTGTTGTATGATTTAATGCGACTAGGGGTAGTAAAGTTCAACTAAATCTCATACTGGTGGAGTGTTCTCAAAGATACACTTAGTCCTCTGGAAAAAAAGAAAAGAAAAAGAAAAAGAAAGAGGAGAAAGACTAATTGGTAGCTACATTTTTATGCCAAAATGACTCGATTGGTCAATCGCGATGTTTAATTAAAATAAATAAATTTCTTTGAATAGAAAAGCTATGTGCACAGCAGCTGTGCACATACTTCTTTTTCTCCCGCCTCGGGTCTCGCAAAGATGATCGGAGCCGCTCATTTTGTTCAAAATTTGTCGTTTAAGGTCTCTGTAAAAAATGAGGTTCGTTCGATATCGTTAGAGGCGTTAACAAAACACCCAAAATCTCTTCAGAATTTAGCATTTTTTACAGAGACCTTAAACGACAAATTTTGAACAAAATGAGAGGCTCCGATCATCTTTGCGGGACCCGAGGCGGGAGAAAAAGACGTATGTGCACAGCTGCTGTGCATGTAGCACAACTCTTCTTTGAATTGGTTGGGCTGGTATGCATGTAGATGTTACTTCTTTATGCTCGAGAAAAGGAATGTCGAGATTTTGCATTGATCGAAAGTATGTAGATTTGTAGATCGTATTACACTACACTAATTTGGTGTTACAGAATGTTGTTGGAAAAAATTTTCAAGTACATGTTCGCTAGCTAGCTTGCAACGATGAAACAATCGAGTCTGGGACAATACTTAAAATATGTGGGGGCCTGATCAGCCCAAAGAGAATTCTCATAGAAAAAGATTAGCGCATAGGCTAATTCTTAAATCATCGATCAATGTAGTCCTTGTGGAAAAATTGAGAAATGTGTGTTTAAAAAAGACATAGCATATTCTCTATTTATAGAATTAGCAGGCTAGTTCTTTAATCATCGAGGGGAATAGGATTGAAGCTTATAAGTTAGTCACCTCGGCGGATACCTAACTTTTATGATTGGAGATCCCATGAATCAGATTCAATAGGTAACAACAAAGCTGAATGGTGACTAGGAAGAACACTAAAAAATATTTGTGGGGAATTCCCTGGTCCTATTCCTATGGTGATAGTGCTCATGTTATGTGACGATAGGAAGAGCTTAGTGCTCATGTTATGTGATGATAGGAAGAGCTTAGCTCTGAATGTATCCAAGGCAGGATTTCTACAGGGTGTTGGTCACAAATCACCTTTGTAGGATACACCTATATGAGTGTGGCAGTAGGGTCGCTGCGGTGTGTGTGGTAGGCGTAAGTTTGATTTCATGGACCTAGTTCAAGACTTTGTTCACTACGGTTCTTCAAGCTGAAACTTGCTAACAGTACGTGTAGGTTCAAGTCCGGAAGACACCTATGCCCATTGCACATTAAAAACACTCTTGCAAAATTTTAAATTATGTGGGGGATTGTTGTTACTAATTTAATATTTCACATTTATATTATTTAATTGGTCATTGAGATAACATTTGTCACCTACTTGAGGTTTTAGGTGGGCTCCTATAGGGAGTACTTCCCAAGTTTTGATAACGTGTGGTAATTAGTGGTAAACCCACTTATTGACTTAGTCTCCTATTTTTACTCCAAAACTAAACACAACTAAAGCCTATTAGTACTCCTATATTACTTGCAAAATAATAGGATGGTTTGTTTCAATTACGGCTATATAACTTTTCGGCTTTTACCAAGGGAAAGGTGTGCTATCTAATTACAACATAACTCTTAATATTCGACTCACTGTTTTTCCTTTGATTCTTTGAATACACCTAACCACATATCATCTTCCTCTTTGATTAGTATACATCTACCTATAAAGCTATTGACGTTTTTCCTTTGTATAATTGAGGATTGGTTTTCATTGATTATTTCGAGTGTTGGGAAACTATTGATTTGTGAGTTTGATTCACTATACTTAAAGAGAACTTGAAGGTCAATGTATCTTGGAGAAGGAGTACCATTCAACCCAGTGCAAGATGAGATATATCATTCTTTAGAAGAGCGCTATCATGTGTCTCGACCACTCCACAGACTATTCTATTTCCTTCTCTATTTATTTATATTGCTGAATTTGATTGATGAATATTATTTAGAATTGTTATTCTATTAGAAATTCCTATTTCATATATTTTCTCCAACAAAAATGGGACAAACCCTTTTCTCACTACAACAAATACTGCTTTTAATAGCACAAGTTAATAGCGTTTTTTTTAAAAAAAAATGCTATTGTAGAGGGGAAATTATGGCTTTCAGCCATTAGGTCTAAAGGGAACGCTCGCGCCCTAATTTATTATAGCATTCCAGAATTGTTCAACAGCGTTCCCCTCTTTTTCAAAATGAAAAACAACGTTCCACGCTTCCACCAAAATTATAGGCGCCAATCGTTGCCCCCAAAATCGCCCTTCCTGAAAATTTCAATCAGTTCCACCAAAACTATAGGCGCCAAATCTGCCAATTGTTTCGTGCGAGTTGCTGCAAGATTTCTGTGCGAACTGGTGCTGGTTTCTAATGGATTGATCTTTTAGGTATTCTAGGGTTTTGATCGAGAGGAACAGGTTTGTCCCATGTTCTCTATTTCTCCTAAATTTCGATCGATTAACCTTTGTTTCTTATTAATCGCCTCATCTTCTTCATACTTCTGCTTCCTCATTCCTTAGTCAGAGGAGAATCAAAGCAATATTCAGTAATATTGCACTAGTTGAAGCTAACATTCATTGCTCAGAGAGTTCTTACCAAGTTTGATTTGATTTTTTCATTCAGTTGTTGTCCAAATACAAGGCTAGGGTTTTAATCGGCATGTATCAGTTTGTGATAAGCGATAACCATCTAAGGATTTGCACAGATACAAGGCTAGGGTGGATTAGGGCTTTGAAAAAAGATACAGACAATATTTTTTCACCTTTTTGATGGATTCACGAGAATAGACCCATCCTATGATTAATCCACCATTTTTCTATATGCTTTGCCTATTTTTTCTTTTTTATAGTAGTCTTTGCGGACTCGGGAGGGCTGCTCTCCCCCTTGGGAGAGCAGCGCGCTGCTGCCCCTTTTTTGGGGCCCATCCCGGTCTCGCTCCGATGATCCGAATCGTTCACTTTGTAGAGCTCGTCGAGTAGAACAACTATGCAAAAAATCAGCTTAATTGGATATCATTAAGTGCCTGATCGGAGCCTATATAACTCTTGGTCCATTGGGAATAATGGATTTGATCCAGTGTTTCGGATCCATTCTTTTCAAAGTAAAAAGGCTCCGATCAAACACTTAATGATATCCAATTAAGCTGATTTTTTGCATAGTTATTCTACTCGACGAGCTCTACAAAGTGAACGATTCGGATCATCGGAGCGAGACCGGGATGGGCCCCAAAAAGGGGGCAGCAACGCGCTGCTCTCCCCAAGGGGGAGAGCAGCCCCCCCGAGTCCAGTCTTTGCACACTAGCTTAGTATTATGTCAATTTTTATATGCCTTTCTGGCTTTCTCTGAACAGTTGGGTTTCTGTTTGGACTTAGAGCATGTGCACAAGATTAGCTAAACACCCAAGTTTAGCTACTTTACCTATGCAAAGTGAGAAAATCATGGTACACCAGAATCGGTAAATGGCAAGGTAAAATACATTTGGTCTTTTGGGTCGGTATATTCCCAGAGTCACTGTTCATAGCCATTCACTAAAATATTATTGTTTCTCTCTCCTCCTCTCTCTCTCTCCCCCGTTCTTCACTTCTCACTTTCCTCTTCTGCTATTTCACCCTCCCTCTCTCAAAAATCCAGCACCACCAACGTAATCAATTTCGCACACGCCTTGATTCGGAATCTAATCAATCGTCAACAGACCATTTCCATCAACACCGAGTTCCCCGGCGTCGTTTTCTAGCTCACCACCATGAACCACCACCAGCGGCGGCGTCTAGAATCTCCGGACCACTACAAAACGTGCAGATCTCGGTGCGGGTGTCCAGCTTCATCTGGGAGTTCAATTTATGTTGAGCTACTATGGATTTCCCCAAGGATCTGGCACCGACTCGTGAAGAAATGATCGAAACTTATCTGCAAACTGTAGCCTAAGTCGTCGGAACTAGGAAGGCCAGTTTCGCCTCTTCCCTCAGCTGTTCAGGAACTAATTATTATATCAAATAAATAAATATACTCCATATGTATTATTTTATCTTGTTTAATGGGAATAGAGAAGAGGAAAGAGAGGTTGCTGCAGTGTGGAAGGAAATTTTGAGTAGGTAAAGTAAAAAAGGTGGTTTTTGGCTAGGTAGTTTACCTATTGTTGATGTACATGCTCTTAGGACCTAGAAAAAAAAAGACTTTGTTTTCTCTGGCTTTGGGTTTAAAACCAGGTTTGCGCGTGTCAGATATTCACACTCATGTATTCAGGACGCTGTCGTACAGCTTAAAGTGCAACATAAAACATGCAATCACTTTTTTTAATCTTTCATTATTGTATATAAGGTGGGTAAAAAGTTGTCAAAGAAATGACACTCGCTCTTTCAGCTTTTATGATGCATGTAGATTTGAGGTAACTCAACTAGATCTTATTTTGTTCCAAAGTGGATCATAATTTTGTGTATCACTCATGCATAATTGGTTGTACTTTGACATGCCTGACCTTTTTTTGTTAGTAGCAGTATCTTACCGTACATTGTTGGGATAATGGGAGTACAATTATGTGTTTTTCAATTACGCTTTTCAGGAGGAGTAGGATTAATCTAATTTTCTTGTTTAATGCGGCTTAACCAATCACAAAAGCGTGTTATCGAAACACGATTGTTTAAATATTTGGTCAGGGAACACAGGTCTTTTTTCGCTGCTGAGCTTCAGTGTTTTAACGATATTCTTATCATTGCTAGCTATAACTTGCTTTTGTTACCTCTCTCTTCTTTCCTCACTTGTTTATTATGGTGTCATTTGGTTGAATCAAATCATGATCCCATCTCGATCACTTTCGCACCTACTTAGGTTGAATTCCATACCGTCAGGGATTGAAAACTCTCTCAAATTGACTGAGCGTCGAACGGACGGGGCCGACTACTTTTTTTATGAAAAAGAAGGCAACTTCTATATGAAGATAAACTTTTTAACAAGTAAAACAATTGAACTTAGTGGGGTATTTATTTTGGGCATCATAGTCTTTGCTACTCATTATTTCTACCTACCACGTAAAGAAACTTAGTAGAAGGCTCAGAAGAAACAACTCTTTTCTCCAAAAAAAATTTAAGTCTCCCTCCCACACTTGGAGCTTCTAATAGGGGATTGGTTTACAAAACTTTTAATCAATCCGCAGGATAATGTGGAGTCCGAGGGTTTCCCTATTTATTTTTGATCGGCATGGTTTCCCTATTTTTTCATGAAATATTAACTTATGGGGCTGACGATACTTACCTTGTGTGCGAGTGCGCATATCTATGTTTAGTGTCTCTTTTGTTTTGTATCTTTTATAGAATGTAAACTAACCAAACCGAGCCTTACGTCTCAATCACTTGGGGTCGGCTACATGAATCTGTTTCCTCCAATGAGCTCTGTTTAGGGTCACTTGTTCACCCAAATCCATTATACTCGTATCTTTGCGCACTACAATATCTAATGTCAATTTAGGTCTACTCCTCTCTGTAACATTCCTATCTAGAGCTATCCTATCCGCTCTCTTAACTACTACATCTTCTGGTCTACGGTAAACATGCCCAAACCACCTTAGCCTATTTTTCCTCAACTTCTCCTCTATAGGTGCTACACCTACCATCTCACGAACTGTTTCATTTCTAATCTTGTCTCATCTAGTCTTTTACAGAATGTAAACTGCGCAATGCAAAGTGAAGAAAATCTGTTGAATCAATGTTGCTAGATTTTTACCTTATAGTGTCACCTTCTTATTGATTGAAGGAAGCTGTATAATAACATTACCCTTCTATAACTAGAACGAGCACAAAGCTAGTTGTAGAGAAATTTGAGTACCTCTTGTGTGTGGTTGTTTCCCCAATTAACTGCAAACGTGATGGATCTGCACTTATCATTCTCCCTAACCGGCCAGTAGTGGATCGTGGGTATTAAACTTCTTGTAAAGAAATCATAGTAATGGGGTGTTATGAGGAGACTCATAGAATCACAGGCTACAATATATTTTTCACTGACAGACCATGCATTTCCCTCAGCATAAATCTTATATCTGCGTGGAATCATAATAAAAGAGAGGGAATGGAACTATTAAATTAAGCAATGATCAAAAAGTAAAATCAGATGGAAAAGTGGGAAAAAACTAGGGGTTGAAATAAAGAAAAGCTTCATTACCTACCTGTGAGTGCATTGGCTTGCTAAATTAGTGTGCTTAAACCTCATTTGCTCCTCATGTAACCAATCCTGCGAAATGATAATCTACCATCAGCAAACTTAGAAGGACCACATATAGAAAGAGAATAAACAAATTAACTACACAACACAGGTCTGAATCTTTAGGACAAGTTCACGTATTGTTGAAAATGATATTAGAGAATATCCAGATTATATCCCTCAGCTAGTTGTACTGGGACAAATCCTACGGTTATTACTATGGGAAATGTGCCCTCTTGCCATGATTCTTGTGCTACTCTTGAATTTTGTATGTGCAGTTAGTGTTAGGCTGCGAAAACCGATCAGATTTTGGGACCCTTGTCCGGACCACTGCAAACATGGTTGAAGAACTGGAGCCTCTGGAAATCTGATCTGGTCCACGGTGAAGCTGGTCTGAACTATCAGGCACGTGGAATTACGCAAGATGCACATTTTTTAGGGTTTTCTGATGTGTTAGTTTGCTTGGACTGTAAAAGCAATGCTAGGGGCCTCCTATTGTAATGTTCATCTTTTCATCATAGTGATACCCCTAGCACCCCGTGGAGCACAATTACACAAATTGCTTAAGTCGGAACCACGTATATAGTGTGTCTTACTTTCGATTGCTTGTTTCTTTTGCTTGTGTGTTTGTTCTCTTGCCCTAACAGTTAGGACCGCAAAGTATTATTGTAATGAGAATGGGAGGAAGTTTTTACCACATGATAAATCAGAGCACCCGAATCCTGTTTCTCACTGACATTGCATTTGACAAGATCTTGTCTGACTTGACCAGTCCATATGTTTCCTTTCCAGTAAGCATAGGGCACCCTATCCTTCCACTTGACTTTATGATTGCCTTCTTCTAGCTCCTTCTTAAGGGTTTCCCATGGCTGGATCTGGAGCTCTGGCCTGTCCAAACCAATATGGCAAATTGTTACTAGAACAATCTAGTATTCAACATATATCTAGGGAGAAAAGAAATTGAGAATGTAGGTTCTGAAAACACACAACGTCCTTGTCCCATACCCTTACATCCACAGTTCTTTTTCCTTTCTTTTAGTAGCTAGTTTAAAAATCAACTCAAATATCAGAGATGGGTTTTTTAGTGTTTTGCCTTTACTGGACATTTTTTTCCCATTTTGTCAGATCTTTTAGTTTTATCATTTTGAAGACGTTGACATGCTAGAGAATTTTAAAAGTGGCTTCAATTTGCCAAACGTAAGACCAAAATAATCTGAAAATTTTAAAAGGTTATCAAGTGCAGTAAAAAAAAGTCCATTAAATAAAGAGGGTGCTCAGAAGAACAAAATGTTGTTTAACCTTGCAGTTGTGATGGCGTAATGACACGAGGATACACACTTTTTCGGTAAACAGGTCAGTTGCATGCCGGAAGATGGAAGCAAAGACAAAAAGATAGAATGCTTTACCAGCCCCAAAATGACCAATCGGGAAAGGTTATGTCAAAAGTTGAATCACTCCCACAGTAATGAAACATAGGAGGAATTTTCGCAGCCTCTGATCCTTGATAGTCACTCTTTTTTATCACTGGCATGTCCCCACACTCGAACATAATATCCAAATCCGGTAACTCCCCAGGGTACAACCTTAGCAGCTGCAAAATGCCCCAAATATTGAACACATCTCTTGTTTGGAAAACCCACTTGAACTTTTTTAGATACACTCTTCCTTTCACTACAACTATTCTTATGTATGCTAGTTTATCAGCACTTTCCACCATTTCCAATGTTATTCCGGTGTCCTTCCACGGACTTAGATCTTCGTGGATCCACTTGAAGTACTCTGGACATTCCTCAGATGATGAACCAAAGGTTCTGTTTGTCACTTGATCATGTGCTGGGCATGTGGTAAAGTTGCAGTTAATTTTCACCGGAGATGTACTAGACCTCGTGGATGGCATGAATGTGTTTAGAAATGAAGCACCTGTAATAGGCTGGAAAACAAGCTTATAAGAAGCAGAAATATGTATTTGCACAGGTCATTAATCAAATATATCATTTCAACTGGTAGGGCCAACTGCTGTTTGGTACTATAGTTTCCATTGAAGGTGTTAAGAACCAAGAGAGTAAAATATTAGCCTATCAATAGTCTAGAAGGACAAATCGAACATTTGACTTAATTTTGCCTATTGTCTACAGGCAAGATGAAAAAAATTATATGCATGTAGGCAGACATCATCGGTTGACACCTCTGTGTTTTTAGCAGAACACCAACACAAAAGTGATGGCCCCAATATGTGAACCAATCATGTGCAAGTGGCGTCAACATTACATTGTCCCAAGCAAACCCTTTTGTGCCATTGTCCATGTATCGATTATGAGATCGTATCCACCTCAGAGTGTACTTGTAGTTTAGATATTTCACCTCCATCAACCAGCTGATAGAGAACTTCGCACAGCACATTAGTCTGAACACCCACTTACGAATCTCTACATCAGCCTTTTAGTTTCAAAGCAACACAAGATTGATTTTATTCGATCCCGGAAGAGCTGGTTGTGACATGTTACTGTGCACTATGACATCATGTTTGCTAATCTTGTGATCAGATCTAGCAGGGCATTACTCTTAAGTGCTAATTTTGTGATCAGATGCAAGTCATGCAACATCCTGGTGTCAGCCAACATCATGTAATTAACATTTGAAAGGCTCGGTTTGGTTTAAAGATGCAACAAATAGGGGTGGAGCCAGGATTTGTTGACATCGTAATCAAATATGTAAAGCAATATATGGCTCGCTTTTCTTTGGGGCGATTCTCTAACCTCAGTGGGTCCGATTTGTAAACTACAACTTCAAATTCTACCCATTCTAAGAGACATTTTTAACTAAATGGGATTGCTTGACCCCACTTTCACAACCTCCCTCTGTTCATGGCGCGCCATCTACTATTCACAATAAACACCTAACAAAATTGAATGTTTCCTATATACAACACAAGCAATATATTCACATCAGCGTACACTAGAGGTATATTCACATTTTTATATTTACATTTGTCTATGTATGTATATTTGTGTATATTCACATTTGTATGTATGTAATATGTACATATGTATATGCTGCACAAACTTACTTCTACTCCGGGATTAATAACAGGTTGCTGTTCAAACTGAGATTGGTCACCCATGAAGACTAAACTCCAAGTCTCTAACATGCATCTTGGAGACGAGAGCCTGACAAAATAACTTCAGTACCTCAATAAGTAATGCACACCAACAATGTTACTCTCTTCCATCCTATGAAGCACTCTACACCCCCACACTTTTGAATGCATATCCACCAAGACAGATCCTACGTACAACGGCATAATAATCCAAGTTTCTCACTTGAAAGAACACATTGCCATTCTTAGTTTCTCCCACTTGCAACCAAACCGAAATGACACCAACCCTTGTAATTTCATTAACCCTGCCGTCTTGCATCCTCTTCGATACAAACCCACTCAGCTAAGTCAATATTTAGCTGATGTGGGACATTACAATCATAACATACCATCACCTTCAGTAGCCAACGTCCACTCTACGACACTGACCCAATAGTAGTCCTTTCTCTTTTGGTGCCTCCACTCACCTATAAGTATTCCATAATATTTGAAAGTATCTCAATCCAAGCTATAGATAGCCCCTTCCGTAGCTCAAAGTGCTACGTGGTGGCTAACTTTGATACCAAATGACACAAATATTGGTAGAGTTCACCTCTGAAAACCAATTTCCATGGGGAGACTGTGAGAACTCATCAAGAAATCAAACCCCAGGCAGGCATTTCGTCAAACACATGGCATCCACAATCAAGAAGACCACATTCAACGTACAAATCAATTATGGTGACTCAACCTGCCAGAACCAGTTCCATCCCCTTTAAAACTATTGTAGAGAAGAATTTCTTAGGGCATGGGGTTGTGGTGTAGTTTGAGGGTAGTGTTTGAGTATCGGGTCACTAAAGTTAATATAGAGTTATTACCCATTCCAAGGGGTTATTCTTTTAAATAAGCTAAAGTGGCTTATTTTTTTTTTTTATTCAAATTTTTTTGTATCACTTGCGTTATTGTCAATTTTTTGGGAATTATTGAATCCTTATGACAAGATAAATCTAAAAAGTAAAAAATTTTGATCAAAATTCAATTTTTTTTTGAATAAAGACGAAAAAATTGGCTTATTGGCTTATTTTCGTTTTTATTCAAAAAAATATTGGATTTCGGTTAAAATTTTTTACTTTTTAGATTCCTCGTCTTGAGAATGCAATAATCTCCAAAAAAAAATTGATAATAAATCAAGTGATAGAAAAAAAAATTGAATAAGGATAAAAAAATATGTCATTTAGCTTATTTAGCCGAAAACCCTCTAAAAGTGTCACAAAGCTTTTGGGCATAATATTTTAGTTTTTAGACTGCTCATGTGACAACTAATAATTTTAACTAATTAAGAAGACATCATCTCTCTCTAACCCCCTCTCTCTCCTACATGGGTTCGGCTCTAGTCCAGTGTGTTATTATCCATTATGGTCCATTTGATGGTTGGGATCAACTCTACCAAAATTAAAGCTCTAGATCTTGCCATGTCAAACCCCCATTTTGTTGCTCTCTAAAAAAACGGAAGATCCTAACGGAAGTCTTTGACGTTAACTCTCCAAACTCCACTCAAGCACGTGTCTTCTCACATAGGAGTACTTTCATGGCACTGACTCATTTTAATTTAAAAGTCCAGCCAAACTAATATTCTGGGTTCTTGAAATTCTTTATTTTGTGCGTTTTGCTTATTTTTTTGAATTTTTGTTAGATTTACATAATTTTTTTGGATTAATCATCTGTCTCGAGAGTCTAAAAAGTACTCCCTACGTTTCTAAATGAGAGTCTATTTTTGACACACGTGATACTCAAAAAAATCGTTTGTATCTCACAATTTGTGATATTTTAAATTTTTGGGATTTTTGGGCTTTTGTTATTCAAAAAAAATTTTGCATTTGTTAGTTTTGAGCCTAATTTTTTTTGATTTTCCAATTCGTCTCGTCAAAACAAATCAAAAAAGTAAAAAATTATGACGTCTACCCAAAAGGCACAAAAGCTGATTTTTAGATTTTATCTTGGATATTTCAAAAAATATTAGGGTAAAAATTATAATTTTTTATTTTTCTATTCGTCTTGACGAGATGAATCATAAAGTAAAAAAGTTTGTCACAAAACTAGCAAACGCCAAAAAAAAATTGAATAAGCACAAAAAAGTAAAAAAAAAAACCCAAAAATCTCTTAGCGGAACGCTACTCTAGCCAATTTCACCCCTACAAATCCAGAAATAATACTTACTGATGTCTATTGGAAATGATTTTTAATAGGATCCCATAAAATAATTTTTTAAAGTTTATGAATAATTTTTTGAATTTTTGTAAAATCCAAAATGGACCTAGCATGTAATGTAATGTGTAAAAAGATAGACATCTTTTTTGTTGCATTGATGAGGGCCAGACTCGATCAGTTCCATGTAAACGTAAGAATTGAGAAAACACGTGGATTGAGTTTTGTTTGGATTTTGCAGTTGGTTTGTCAAATTCTTACGTTTACATGGTATGCCTAACTTGGTCTGTCAAGATCTATTTGGATTTTGCAGTTGTTATTATCCAGTCCAGTGTGTTATTATCCATTGTTTGGATTTTGCAGTTGGTTTGTCAAATCTATTTGCCAGATTTCTTCCAACTAGACTTCCCCTCGCCGGTTCGTCGTTGACTTCTACTCCTGGGTGTCGTTAGTATGCCTAACTGCGTGGCGTGCGTCGGCAGCGGAGGAGGCACGGTTTTAATTACTTCCCACCAGATCTGGGCAGTGGATCTGCTTGTGCACTCATGGGTGTGCTCTGGTTTAGCCCAACAGCAGTGGTTGCTTTTCGGCAAGCTTTTTGGGACGGCTTGAGCTTCGCATTGATTTGCTTGTGCTTTTATGGATGACGGTGTAGTGGCGACGTCAAAGGATTGTTGGATCTCTGATCATTTGTGAGGACAAAATCAGCTATTTCTAGGTGGTCTCAACGGAGATCCAGGAATAGGTGACGACAACGTCTTTGCAGCGTCTGGTGGTTTTGAGCTCGCGGTCTAGGGGTTTTGCGGCGGTGGTTTAGTCTTGTCGGGAGAGTCTCCGGCGGGATGGGTGGAAGGTGGCGGTGCTATCTATTAGGGTTAGGGTAGGTGACGGGTTGGGCCAGCCTTGGCCCGCCCTTGAGCTGTAATATTGAATCCGGGTTTGAGACCTATCGGTGTCTAAACTTGGCCCAATGGGTGTTTTGGGACTTTGCCCATTTGGGTGTTCTCCTAGATTGGTTGCTTGCAAACATAGGATTTGAGTCTTGAGTGTGCAGAGGATAGTTCTTAGTTTAGCTAAGGATTTCATACCATCATTCCTTATACTTTTAATCTTTGTAATATTTTCAAGAATTAATAAAAAAATTATTTTGACGTTCAAAAATAATAATTTTAACTAATTTGAAACAAAAATTAAAAAAATACGAAAGGGAATAAATAATCTAGAAAAAAGGCTAGGTCAAATGGGGCTAATTATCATTAGCCAAAAGCAAATTAACTAATGTCAAAAAATACCAATTTTATAGCGAATGTCATGAAAAACTACTAGAGTGATAGTTTCACCATTCAATTTGCGGAGAGGTGACGGAAGGGAACTTCAGTGCCGGCTCATATATTTTGGAGGTCCGAAGCGAATTTCCTATATGTGCCCCTTACATATTTATGAATTTCTTTAAAAAATGATAAAAGTACAAAAAATAACAAAAAAATCAAACTAAAAGGATACAATTATGACTATAAATGTAAAAAGATATGATTGAAATTATGCACGTGCATGGGAGTCAAACCATACACTCCTAATAACATGACAATATTATGTAACCACTGAATCAAGTATCTGGTTTGTGTTTTATTTGAATCAATTTTGAACCAAAATTTGGGGGCCGGAAGCGATTGCTTCCCTCGCATACCCTATAAGCCGGCCCTGGGGAACTTATAGACCAAATGTGATAGTTGAAGAACTAAATAGACTCAATTAATAGTATAGAGACGAAATAAACACAAACGAAAAAACTAAAGAGACTCGATTGATAGTTTAGAGACGAAATAAACTCAAATGAAATACACTTAATGAATAATTTAGTAAACAAATAAACATAAATTAGATAGTTTAGGGACTAAATAATGTATTAACCCTTTTGTTGGTAAACATGTCTAACGCAAGAAGGCGCATATTAAGTATTTAGTGTTCTAAGAGTATCGCCACATGTTGCATCACTCCCTTCTACACCACATATTTATAAGGGCTCTACATATTTTGTAGTGAACGATGTTTCATCTTCATCACAATTAGCCAACTTAAAACAGAACAATGCACATTGGAAGAGAGAACAAAGTTTGTTTGATTATTTAGCATTGTGCAATGCGTGGTGACCCATACAGACCGAACGACTTCGAACATATCTATATCCGACAGTATCGTTCTTATTTGTTTTCATCTTTACGACATGATAGCGTTTTCATTTGGTACTCGGTGCGTGTAATAGTATTGCTCAGTATAAATTTAAAGAAATCAAGTTTACACGGCATACGAAGTACATATATATTGTTAGATTTTTTTGGAGAATTCCAACGTAGGTGATCTAGATGAGCGGCGTGAGATAAAGTCTAACACTCCCCTCTCTAAGAATTAAGGAGACCAAAATTTGAAATAGGCAATGGAGACTCGACCACGCGAGGTGAGCCCACCTAAGACCAACTCTGATAACATGTAAATTAGACTTTTTTAGGAGGCTTCAACAAAAAACTATTCCCTCTTTCCCAATTTAAAGTCTCTCGTTCAATTCTGACCAAATAAAAAATTAGTTATATTTTTAAATTGATAGTGAATTTTATATTCAATATAGATCTTGTTTGATAGATTTCAGTTAGTTTTATAATTCAATATTTTTATCATCACATAAAATAATATAAATTAAAAAATATAATCAATAAAAAAATAACACGAACTCTTAAAAAGAACTATTAACCAATTTTGGACGGTATTGAAGTCTAACATAGATGATGGAAGATATTAGAAAAAATCATGACATGGAGCAGAAAAGTACTTACAACATCACTCCAATAAAAGGATATAAAGGCACCGGTTAAGAGGAGAATGAAGACGATGATAACTCTAGCTGAAACTCCATTCTTGATCAGGTTCTTTAGCTGCTCAATCAAATTTGACCCACAATTATCTCCCATAACTAGCAGCAGCCGCTTATCCTCGACTTCTGATCCTTTGCTTTCAGCTGATGATGATCAAGATCATCATTGGTTAACCAAACTCTTTTGGATTCCATTGAGTTCGATCAAGTAGGATAAGGGATTGAATCATGAGTATAAACTTAATTTTGTCTTCAATGAGGAAATAATCAACGAGAAACCAGAGAATACTAGAAATCAGCATCATCGTGAAGCTAGGTTCGACTCTGAGATCCCATTTGCCAAATTGAATGTGTGGCGCAGATACTTAAATGCCTAATTTTTTTAGCAGCTAATTTTCCCACTACCTTATTTGTTAATCGTAACTTCTATTTTCTTTAATTAGGTAAACTAAAACATTCTTACACTTTATTTGTTACTCCCTCCGTCCTTTATTTAGAGTTCAGTATTCTATTTTGCGTTGTCCCTTAATAAGTGTTTATTTTGTAAAGTTAATGGGTAAAAATTGATGAATTGTCTATTTTGTACATAAAAATAGATTCTATTTTGAAAAGTTAGTGAGTAAAAGTATAATGATGATAGGTAAGTAGAGAAAATAGAGAAAAAAATTGATATGAAAGGTATAATAATAATGTCTTTTTAATAAGTTAAAGCTACGAAGCAAGACACTTAAAAAGGGACGGAGGGAGTATCATAAAGTGTAAGGATGTTTTAGTAAATCCACCTAATAAGATGCAACGATGTTTAATAAATTCACCGAATAAAAATAAGAAGGAGAGTGGCGTTAACAAATAGGGGAGTGGCCTACCTTTTAAAAAAAAAAAAAACAACTTATCTTTTCATTTTGTTCTTATTTCTTTTTTTTTTTTTTTTTGCATTTGTTACTTTTGTGTTAAACTATTGTGGATTGTCATTTTTCTACGACGAAAAAAATTCACAAAAGTAAAAAATTCTGACTTTTAACCAAATATTTTTGTATATATCCAAAGAAAAAGTGTGAAAGTCCAACTTTTTTTTTTTTTTATCTTTTGTACTTTTTCTTGGATATTTTAAAAAATATTTCGTAAAAGTCATATTTTTTTATTTTTTTGAATATCTCTTATTAAGACAAAACAATAAACCACACAAGCTTGAGATAAAAATAAAAAGTATAAAAAAATTGAGTAAGGACAAAAAGAAAAAGTTGTCGCCTTTTTTTTTTTTTTGTGTGGAAAACTAGGCTTTAATTGAAGCGTGCCGCACATATGCTTTCGTTTCCTGATCAAATTTGGCTTCTTTGACCCCTTATTCTCCAGAGTGGTCTCCCCATAATTGAGAACAAATTAAAACCTAGCATCCTTTATTATCAGATAATGGGAGGCTAGAGGAGGGTGTTACAAGGTTTGGCAACATAATTAACACCACAAAACAATCAATTCCAAAATGTTACAGATAATTGAATTTGTTGATCAAATTCATGAGGACTTTAATCAATAAATATTGTAGTAAATTTAAATCAATAAAAAGGGTAAGATGCCGTTCCGGATTCTTGGAAAAGGAAGTTTTAGAAAAGGAAGGTAATTTCAAGCTCCAAAATCATGTATTTACGCAAATAATTTTCTTATCAATATGGATCTTGTTTGATAGATCTCATTAAGATCTTTTAAACGATGCAAAAAAAATTAAAAAATTATTTTTCATTTTCGTTATATTTGAGTTTGAAATTACCCTCTTTTTGAAAAAGAAGGTTTTTGGAGAAAGTGGAACGGGGCCTAGTCATATCCCTATATAGTTCGGAATAGGACAAACCTTCTTTTATTTCCAATGGAAGTATTAGTGGTGGCTTATCGAACTAATTAATCCAAGTAATTACTTCATGAAATTTACTTAATTCCTCCACAAAAATTTAGAGGGCAGACAACATAATTTAGAGAGTCATCAACATCATTCTACAACCTAAGTTCTCGGTAAAAATACAGAGGGTGGAAAACATGAGTGTTCTCAACATCATGCAAGATGATGCAACCAGGGACGGAACCAGGATGTTATAAACACGGGGGCCGAACTATGAGCAACAAGATTTTGAAATTTCAAGTTTCAGAATTCTAATAGTTTGTTTGGTTTAAATTTGGAGGGAGGTTTTTTGGGTAATGAGTGGAGATGAAGAGAAAAAAACATGAGATTAATAATTGAAAAAAAACTTATGAGAGACCGTATGCACAAAGAGAAATTGAGTTTTGAGATCTAAAACGAACACATTCTTAAATTATTTAAATGTCTAAACAACATTGCATACAAAATACAATATCTAAGTGTTTTTAACAAACAAAAAATAACTAATATTAAAATTAATTCAAAAAATAAAATAAAATCTCGAAACAACGCGGGGGCCGTGGCCCCCATATGATCATTGCTACTTCCGTCTCTGGATGCAACAACCTAAGTTATTGGTAAAAATCCAATGGGGACAACATCATTAAGGGCGTCGACAACAATTGCAACAACCCGAGGAACACGATCGTTAGTAATTCTTTTTAAGAACTGGATGATCTTGTTCGATCGGACATTTTGTGAGCCTTTTCCTGGCCCACTTTGATGATCACAACCACTCATGCTTTGATGCGGCAAATCAATCT
>BPLS01000498.1:3243086-3271388 GCA_019656275.1 Rhododendron kiyosumense | reverse complement strand
AGTTGTCCAATATTAATTCTATGAGAATAACGATCACACCCTATTTCTGTTGGGAAAATCGGAGCCTCGCGCTCAGACTCGCAACGAACAAAACACACACAGGATCTTGGGATACTATTGTCACAGAAAACAAACCAGAGAAAAGGAAGAGAAAGAGGAACAGAAAAAACAGAACACACAGATATACGAGGTTCGGCAACTTGCCTACGTCCCCGGGAGCCACACCAGTCCACTATGAACGAAAGAAAACGAAAGATTACAAGTCTTCTCCTTCCTCTCTGAGAAAAGTTTTCTCTTGCACTCTCTCTCTCACTAGAAACCCTCTAGAAATTTTCTCTCTGTATAGACTCTCTAGCAAACTGCTCAGGAAATAATGAATACAACAACTTATATTTATAGGCAAACTCTAAGTGATAGCTGGACCCGTCCAACCAACTTGGGCCGCGGCCCACGACCCGTCTCGGTCGCGAGCATGTCTGTCGCGCGCTACCTGCCGCGAGCCTGACTGCGTGCTTGCCTATCGCGGAACTCTCCGCGCTGGTCACGGACCTTCGTTGCTGAACTCTGTTGCTGAAAGTTGTCTGCATCCCCAACAATCTCCCACTTGAAGATAACTGAAGCAAACCAATATCAACAACCTCAATCAATAGCGGACGTAGTGAACTTCACCCCTCCTGGTGCGACTCCGGCCCTCCAACTCCTCATGCGCGAAGGCCAACTGAAGTTGAGCACAACTTCAGTTTCTCGATGGTGACCGACTTTGTCAACATATCTGCCGGATTTTGGCTCCCCAAAATCTTCTCCAGTAACAATTCCCCTTCTTCCAAAAGCGAGCGAATGAAATGGTACCTCAAATTGATGTGCTTCGTTCTAGCGTGAAACACTGGATTTTTCGCAAGGTGTATAGCACTCTGGCTGTCACTGAAAAGAACACTGTTCTCCTGCTGCAAACCCAACTCACCCAGAAAAGCCTTCAACCAAATCATCTCCTTAGCGGCCTCCGTGACTGCTACATACTCAGCTTCTGTCGTGGACAAAGTTACCAACTTCTGCAGACGCGAGACCCAACTCACCGCTGTTGATCCCAAAGTGTAGACATAACCTGTGGTGCTTCGCCTTGTATCATGATCACCCGCGAAATCTGCATCCACATATCCTCTCACCACCAAATCTGCTCTCCCAAAACACAATGGCACATCCGCGGTCCCGCGGAGATACCTCAGTATCCACTTGACGGCTTCCCAATGCTGCTTCCCTGGATTGCTCGCAAACCTGCTTACAACTCCCACTGCATGAGCGATGTCCGGCCGCGTGCAGACCATCGCGTACATTAGACTACCGATGGCCGAGGCATACGGTACCTTGGCCATGTGCTCCTTCTCAGCATCTGTCTTCGGAGACTGCATGTCAGAAAGTCTAAACTGACTTCCCAGAGGCGCGCCAACTGCCTTGGCGTTCTGCATATTGAACCTTTCAAGAAACCCGTTCAATATACTCAGCTTGACTCAACTTCAAGACCCCTTGAGTTATGTCCCTGCTGATCCTCATCCCAAGAATCTGCTTCGCTGCACCCAGATCTTTCATAGCAAACTCTGCTGCCAACTGTTGCTTCAACCTGTTTATCTCTTGTAAACAGGACCCAGCCACAAGCATATCATCTACGTAAAGTAGTAAAATTATGTAGCTCGCCTTACATCGTTTAAGGTAGCAACAGTGATCCGCGTGGCACCTCGTGTAGCCGCTGCGCTGCATGAAACTGTCAAACTTCTTGTACCACTGTCTAGGAGCCTGTTTCAACCCATATAGACTCTTCTTGAGTCTACATACCATCTCTTCCTTGCCTTTCTCAATGAAGCCAACAGGTTGCTTCATGTAGATTTCTTCATCCAAGTCACCATGAAGAAACGCAGTTTTAACATCCAACTGCTCAAGGTAGAGATTTTCAGCAGCCACCAAACTCAATACCACTCTGATAGTGGTCAGCTTCACAACTGGGGAAAAAATCTCCGTGAAATCAACCCCTTCTTTCTGTTGAAAGCCCTTCACAACCAATCTGGCCTTAAACCTCTTACTGCCGTCGCTTTCCTGCTTGACGTGGTATACCCACTTGTTCTGTAGCGCCTTCTTCCCCGCGGGAAGCTTCGCCAACTTCCAAGTCACATTCGAGTGAAGAGAATCCATCTCCTCTTGCATAGCACGCTCCCACTTCACAGCGTCACTGACCTGTAAAGCCTCGTCATAGCAAGACGGTTCTCCGCTATCTGTCAAAAGCAAATAATACAGCGACGAAAGGTATTTTGGATTAGGTTTAGGTACCCTAGTTGATCTCCTTACCGCGACAGCCGGTGAGCTAGACCCTGTCTCTGGAACTGCCCCAGACTCTGTTCGCGAGACTGCCTCTGTCCGCGAGACTGCCTCAGTCGTTCGGTCAAATCCCAACTCATCCCCACTGCTTTCTGGAAGATCCTCCAAACTAAAGTACTCGGGTGCCTCGCGATCCTCTCGCGCGACCACCCCCGCGGGACCCTCGCGATCCTCAGTAGAACTCCCACTGCATTGTTTGCTATCCTTGTCCTTGTACAGCACCGACTCATTGAATATGACATCCCGGCTTCTGATTATCTTCCTGTTTTTCTCATCCCAGAAACGATAGCCAAACTCATTGCCGCCGTACCCAATGAACGTGCACTTCAATGACTTAGCATCTAGCTTGTCTCTGACTTTGTCACTGAGGTGGACATAAGCAACACAACCGAAAACTTTCAAGTGTGAGAGATTTACCTCTTTACCGCTCCAAACCTCTTCCGGTATCCCAAAGTTCAACGGAACTGATGGCCCATGGTTGATTAAGTATGCTGCTGTACTGGTCGCGTCTGCCCAAAACTGCTGAGGCAACCCCGCGTGTATCCGCATGCTCCGCGCACGCTCTGTCAGAGTCCTGTTCATCCGCTCCGCGATGCCATTCTGCTGCGGAGTTCCTGGAAGAGTCTTCTCTAAACGAATCCCGAATAGAGCACAGGCTCTCTTGTACTCTCCCAGTTCATACTCTCCCCCGTTGTCTGACCTCAGACACTTCACCTTCAAGTTTGTCTCGTTCTCTACTCTGGCTTTCCACTTCATGAAAATTTCGGATACCTCTGACTTGTGTTTCATGAAATAGACCCATACTTTCCTCGAGTGATCATCGATGAAAGTAACAAAGTACCTTGACCCGCCGAGAGAATGCACTGGCGCGGGACCCCATACGTCTGTATGAACAAGCTCCAGCTTGTTTAGCTTGGGAGGTCTGCCACTTTTCTGGAAACTAACCCGCCTCTGCTTGCCGAAGATACAGTCTTCGCACATGTCGAAATCCACTGACTCAACTGGCAGCTTCCCCTGTGTCTGCAGAATCTTCATCCCCTTCTCGCTCATATGTCCCAACCTGTCGTGCCACAAACTTGAACTCACTTGGCTCTCTGGCCGCGGACCTTCCGCAAGCCTACCCTCGCGCGGTACCACCTTCGCGAGACCTTCGCTATCCTCGCGCGGGACCACCCCCGCGAGTCCTTCCGCGATGGCAAGTGAATGACTCCCATGTGAAGTTAAATAGAGAGTACCTACTTTCTTTCCGCGCGCTACCACCATGGTACCGTTGGAGACCTTCCACGCGTCTCCTGTGAATGTTGAGGTATACCCCGCTGCTCCCAGTTGCCCAACTGAAACAAGATTCCTCTTCAGCTGCGGGACGTGTCTGACATCCTTCAAACACCATTTAAACCCCTGCGTTTCAATCTGCACATCGCCCATTCCAACTATACTACATGGCTCATCGTCGCCCAAGTATACTTGCCCGAAGTCGCCTGCTACATAGTTCTTCAGAACACCCTTGCTAGCAGTCGCGTGGAATGACGCGCCAGAGTCAACTACCCATGACTCCGCGAGACTGTCCATCGAAAGAATAAGTGCATCTTGCACGATGTGGGCCTCCTGCTCACCATTATTCTTCTTTGGAGCCTTGCAAACTGAAGACATGTGACCCGCCTGGCCACAGTTCCAACATTCGCCTTTGATGCCGCGTACTTGACTTTTGCCGCGAGGCTTCTTGCCGCGCGACTTTGACCGACTCTTGTTCTGGTTCTGACCACCCCTGGCCTGGCCTCTGCCCCTCTGCTCAAAACTTAGAGCGGAACCTGAACCGCTAGAGCCCGACGCTCCCTCGAGCGATTTTCTTCTAACTTCCTCAGTCAGAATCAAACTGACTATATCATTCAGTTTGAGTTTCTCCTTCCCAGCCGAATTACTAATCGCAGTAACCGTACCCTGCCAGGTCTCTGGCAACTGAGATAGGATCAACAAGGCTTCGACCTCGTCGTCGAACTCAATACCAACAGAGATCAACTGATCCACTATTGTATTGAACTCGCTAAGATGTTTCACAAACGAACCTCCTTCAGGCATCTCGAAGTTGAACAACTTCTTCATCAAGTGCACCTTGTTTGCCGCGGACGGCTGTTCATACATCTCCGCGAGCGCGTCCATCAGATCTGACGCGGTTTTTTCTTTCAATATATTGTGCGCGACTGACTTCGAGAGTGATAACCGGATCAGACCCATCGCCTTCCGATCAAGAACCTCCCATTCCGCGTCAGTCTCACCTTCTTCTTTCTTTCCTTTTTCTTTACCCAGCAGCGGCCGGTAGAGATCCTTCTGGTACAGATAGTCCTCCATCTGCATCTTCCAGAAAGCAAAGTCCGACCCATCGAACTTCTCGATCTTCGATTTCCCTTCTTCTGAACCCATAGCTCCCTCGAAATCCGGATTGCCCAAAAGCTTCAATCGGAAAACTCTTGAACACCCTTACCGCAACCGCGGCTCTGATACCAGTTGTTGGGAAAATCGGAGCCTCGCGCTCAGACTCGCAACGAACAAAACACACACAGGATCTTGGGATACTATTGTCACAGAAAACAAACCAGAGAAAAGGAAGAGAAAGAGGAACAGAAAAAACAGAACACACAGATATACGAGGTTCGGCAACTTGCCTACGTCCCCGGGAGCCACACCAGTCCACTATGAACGAAAGAAAACGAAAGATTACAAGTCTTCTCCTTCCTCTCTGAGAAAAGTTTTCTCTTGCACTCTCTCTCTCACTAGAAACCCTCTAGAAATTTTCTCTCTGTATAGACTCTCTAGCAAACTGCTCAGGAAATAATGAATACAACAACTTATATTTATAGGCAAACCCTAAGTGATAGCTGGACCCGTCCAACCAACTTGGGCCGCGGCCCACGACCCGTCTCGGTCGCGAGCATGTCTGTCGCGCGCTACCTGCCGCGAGCCTGACTGCGTGCTTGCCTATCGCGGAACTCTCCGCGCTGGTCACGGACCTTCGTTGCTGAACTCTGTTGCTGAAAGTTGTCTGCATCCCCAACAATTTCATCCAATATTGGCAAACAACACGTGCAACGCACATAATGAATTCATTTTATCTGTAACTATATATAGATATGTTTATATTCGGATAATCTATATAATATGATAGGGAAGTTTTTGAATTCGTATATTTTGGACCATAAGATTGGTACATATTTTTTAAATGGCTGAGATTTACCGATACAAAACCTAGCGATATATTTGGAAGCCATTCTTACTACTATAATGTCACATTAATTTTTGGCCATGCAGTTAAATGTGCCACATTTTCGGCCACAATTCCAGGATGGAATTATATGAGGCTTACAATAAAGCTACGCCCACCGCATGGGCCAACACCCGAACACCATGCTGGGCCCGTTCCGGCCACCATACGGGTGATCCGAGCCGTTCAATAATTTAAAAAAAAAAATTGAGTGGGCCATGTGAGAAATCAGCTCAATCCAATACGTATATATGTGCTCGATCCAAGGTTTCCTCAACTACAAAATCAAAAAACCCACTTTTTCAATTGTTCCGATTTTTCAGTGAAATGAAACTTGGATAGAGCTTCTACACATTTCAGATCGAGCTTATTTCTCACTTGACCTACTTGATTTTTTTAATTTAAATTATTTAATGGCTTGGATCACCCGTATGGTGGCCGGAGAGAGCTCGATGGATGGCCCATACGATGGGCGTAGTCTAACTGATGATGCTTACTACCATAACGGGGAAGATTATCCCACGATTTCGGCTCCTATTTAGGCGTTAGGTAAAATATCCATATAAGATATCAGGGAAGATTATCCCACAATTTCGGCTCCCATTTAGGCATTAGATAAAATATTTTCGACTCCTTTTGTTTTTGCTAACATTTATGGCTCCTATATACAAGGAACTTATAATGAATATACCTTTAATTTAGGACTAAAGAAAACCTAAAACTTTCGTCCTTTTATTGGTTCCCTGTGATTTCGGGAAACTTATCATATAAGATTTAAATTTTGAATATATCTTCTATTTAGAAGGTCTATGTTTTTTTGGTTTGTTTGTCACATGCATAGGTTTTCCACATCCTCTAATTTCTAAACTATAAAATTAATCTACGTAATTAAATTTGAAGTCTTAGATTTCAAGGAACAAGTCACAAAAAATAAAATAACCTTTGTCGGAAAATTACGAGGGATTCATACATCGAAGGATTTTTTTTTAGTTCTCATGCAAGTTTGATTTTTTCCTTAAATAATTTTTACCCATATTGGGTTTCTTTTGCCCAAAATGGGAGTTTCTTGAACGATTTTTTTCAGTTCTCATGCATGGAATTTAAACATCGAAGGATTTTTTTTGTAATTTTCATGCAAGTTCGATTTTTTTTGAACAATTTTTACTTAAATTGAGTTTCTTCTGCCGAAAATTAAGAGAAAAAATGTGAGTGTGATAGAAAACTAAAATTGACAGCCTTGGGCCTTTTTACGTTAATCCTAACTTTGTTATTTTTTCTACCATCTTCTTACTTTCTAATATTTTACGGCAGGAAAGATCAGCAAAAATATATTTAGAGAATTTTACTGCAACAAATATTATTAGAATTCAACAAAGAGTACATTGAGATAACCAGAGGGTACATCTGGTTGACATTATCTACTCCGTTTCCAACTGTCATTTATATGGGTCATTGAAATACTGGTTAGAGGGTTATTTTTTATATGACAGCTTCTTCTCGAAAGTCAGAGGTTTTTGGCATGGACCTATCCCTCCTTAAACTGGTCCAATATGCTTAGCATTTTGCTTAATGTGGATTACGGGCCTCATATTCAATTGAGGTGAGTATTATTTTTTTTGAATTGGAGGGTTTTCTTTTCTTTTTTCCTTTTTTTTGATAAGCAACAATTTGTTATTAGAACTCAAAAAAGGGTATATCGTGTAACCAGAGGGTACATCTGGTTGACATTATCTGCTCTATTTCCGACTATCATTTATATGGGTTCATTGAAATACTGGTCAGAGGGTTATTATTTATATGACAGCTTCTTTCCAAAAGTCAGAAGTTTTTGGCATGGACCTGTCCCTCCTTAGAGTAGTCCAATAAGCTAAACATTTTGTTTAATGTGAATTACGAGCCTCATATTCAATTGAGGTGAGTATTATTATTTTTGGATTGGCGGGGTTTTCTTTTCTTTTTTCTTTTTTTGATAAGCAACAAATTTTTATTAAAACTCAACAAATGGTACATCATGGTACATAACCAAATGGTACATCAGGTTGACATTATCTGCTCTGTTTCCAAATGTCATTCATATAGGTTCATTGAAATCCTGGCCATAGTGTTATTTTTTATATGACAGCTTCTTCCTGGAAATCAGAGGTTGTTGGCATGGACCTATCCCTCCTTAGACTGGTCCCATAAGTTTAGCTTTTTGCTTAATATGAATTATGGACCTCATATTCAGTTGAGGTGAATATTATTTTTTTTGGATTGGAGGGTTGTTTTTTTTTTATAAGGAACAAATTTTTATTAGAATTCGACAAAGTGTACATCAAGGTAACCAAAGAATACATCTCTTTGACATTATCTACTCCGTTTTCGACTGTCATTTATACGGGTTCATTGAAATTCTGGACAAAGGGTTATTTTTTATATGACAGCTCCTTGGAAGTCAGAAGTTTTTGGCATGGACCTGTTCCACTCCTTAGACTGGTCCAATAATCTTAATTTATTGCTTAATGTGGATTACGGGTCTCATATTCAGTTGAGGTGAATAATATATTATTTGGATTGGAGGGTTTTCTTTTCTTTCTTTTATTTTTTGGATTGGAGGGTTTTCTTTCTTTTTTTCTTTTGATAAGGAAATTTTTTTTATTAGAACTCGACAAATTGTACATCAAGGTAAAAAGAGAATACATCTCTTTGACATTATCTGCTCCGTTTCCGACTGTCATTTATATGAGTTCATTGAAATCCTGGTCAGAGAGTTATTTTTTATATGACAGCTTCTTTCCGAAAGTTAGAAGTTTTTGGCATGGACATGTCCCTCTCCTTAGATTGGTCCAATAAACTTAACTTTTTGCTTAACGTGAATTACAGACCTCATATTCAGTTGAGGTGAATATTATTTTTTTTGGATTGAAGGGTTTTTTTTTATAAGGAACAAATTTTTATTAGAACTCGACAAAGTGTACGTCAAGGTAACCAGAGAATACATCTTTTGGACATTATCTACTCCGTTTTCGACTGTCATTTATACGGGTTCATTGAAATCCTGGCCAAAGGGTTATTTTTTATATGACAGCTCCTTTTCGGAAGTCAGAGGTTTTTGGCATGGACCTGTTCCACTCCTTAGACTGGTCCAATAATCTTAATTTTTTGCTTAATGTGAATTACGGGCCTCATATTCAATTGAAGTGAATAATATATTTTTTGGATTGGAGGGTTTTCTTTTTTTTTTTTTTTTTTTGGATTTGAGGGTTTTCTTTCTTTTTTTCTTTCGATAAAGAAATTTTTTTTATTAGAACTCGACAAAGTGTACATCAAGATAACAAGAGAATACATCTCTTTAACATTATCTGCTTTGTTTCCGACTGTTATTTATATGAGTTCATTGAAATCCAGGCCAAAGAGTTATTTTTTATATGACAGCTTCTTTATGAAAGTTAGAAGTTTTTGGCATGGACCTATCCCTCTCCTTAGATTGGTCCAATAAACTTAGCTTTTTGCTTAATGTGAATTACGGGCCTCATATTCAGTTGAGGTGATTATTATTATTTTTTCTCATACTAATGCTAAGTGAACCAGTCTTCCAAGGATCATTTCTTTCCTTATTTGTGTGATATTTTTTTCTCATGAGACAACTTTGATGTGTGTGTTAAATTATCAGTTAGTCACTAGCAAACCTTAGTTATAGACCTTCATCAAAGTACCGTTACGCATGAGTTTAATTTATGTAGAAGTTCTTTGTTTTTTTTTGTGATTATGATTCAATTTATAAAATGAGATTGGTTGGTGTTAACTTATTGTTTATCAAGAGTATTATAATTTAGTTTTTCTCTGTTATTATATATCATCCCTTAAACAAATGAGTTGGCGTACTAACTGGGTTTCTGTAGACATATCATTCTTTTTTAGGATTGAGATCGAGAAGTGTACATCGTTTTTTATTTTAATCAGTATTTTGGATGGTGTTTTTTTATTTGATCAAGTTTTATGCATTTGAATTTGTTCTATGCATCTTACTTGGTTAAATTTGTTGTTCAATATTTATTTGCGTATGCTGAATGTTCAAGCCGCGCCTTCAGGCACGGGCATTCGCTAGTATATATATATCACACACCACACGGATCCAATGAGGGATCCCGTACGGTCTTATCTTGCGGGACTCCTCTTTCCCGAGCCAATTTTGACGATCCGAGCCGCTCAAAATGATCAGAACGTGATTTTAAGGATATCCTCAAGAAATAAGCAAAAAAAATAATCAAGTTCTTCCCGATCATTTTTTTTGCTTATTTCTCGATGATACCCTTAAAATCACGTTCTGATCATTTTGAGCGGCTCGGATCGTCGAAATTGGCTTGAGAAAGGGGAGTCCCGCACGGTCTTACCATGCGGAATCCCTCATTGGGTCCGGGCTGATATATATATATATATATGTATGTATATATATATATATGTATGTATGTTTAAGATTGTGATTTTGGCAATCCAAAAATTGATTGGAGGGCTCCAAAACTGGATTGTATTGATACACAAAACAACGTCGTTTTGGAGCTCTTCTATCAATTATTGAAATGCTAAAATCAATTTCTTTATGTTTATTCTATCAATGTAATTATAAACTATTCTTTTTGATGGCTCTTGATGTGCGCGAGGAGAGAGAGACAGAGAAAGAAGAGTTGACTTTTGCCTCTCCCCATGTGTACACGCCACAATTCCCGTTTGAGACAAAAAATAAATTTGTGGAACTCACGTAGGGTTTATTTGCCTAGTAATCCATTGGGATTTTTTTATTGTCTTTATTTAAAAAAATCGCATTTGCATTGGTTTTGTGGATTATTGATTCGTATAAATGAAAGAAATATATATAGCAAAGAAATTATGATCAACACCTTAAAAAAGATCATTGAAGACAAAAATAATTCAAACAGATAAAAATTTTGAATTATTTTTGTCTTTATTCAAAAAAAAATTTAGTTTAGTTCATAAATATTTACTTTTTAGATTCCTATCATCGATACGAAACAATAATTCAAAATTAATTAATGCAACTAATTTTTAATAATGACAAGAAAATAATCTAACATAATTATTCACGTAAATACTTATAATTATGTAATTAAATAATGGATTTACATAGATTCTATATATTGTATATGTATATTAATATTAATATTTTTATATGCCGATTACATTCAAATTAATATTATTCTATAATAGCTATCACTATAGGTTGAAAACTGTCACAAAAAACTTTTAGCTACACACTTTTAGTGACAGTTCAGTGAAAACTTTTTTGTCACTATCGCTAAATTATTATAATTTTTTTTGTAGTGAACACATATGGTTGATCATGCACTAGACAAATTACACAAAATTGAAAATGGACATAGAAGAATGGAGAGAGCATGGTCCAAAGAAAAAGTATATTAACGTTTAAGTTTTTTTTCCCAATATTGAAGTCTATAAATGAATGATGTTAGAATCCTTGCATATACTAAATAATATCGTGATCATATCGCGATATTGAGATTGAGATTTGACTGTAATTGATTACAATTTTATTATAATTGGGATAATTCCCTTCCATAGTTAGGCCTTTTCTCTTGAATAAATAAAGGCCTCATTATACGGTTTTATAATCGGAGTCAATAAAATATCTCTTCTTCTCTTATATTTTAACAAATGACAATTTCTATATATAACATACAAATCAAACTAAATAAAGTAGTGTAAATTAACTGAATGACTTCTTCATTATTTATTTTCAAATGCCCATGGCCTTACGTGCGATTAATCTCACATGATCTTCTCAAACTGTATTGTGAGAGCTTGAAAGATGCAATCAATTAAATCAGTGATGGATTGGAGTAGGTTGATAAGATCTCGTCCATAGTAATTAGACAAGTAAAGGTTTAATAAATTTAACTCCAACCTTTTAAGTACTTTAAAGCCAAAGGTGAAACACAACTATTAAACAAACAAACAAGAACGAAATAGAAATAGAAATATAGTATTAACCATATTTTTGAGAAGCATACCTTGAGAGTTGTAGAGTGCATCCAATGATTATTTGTAAGACGAAAGTTAGAGAAGAGGATGACGAGCTAATTAATGTGATTAATTTGAAGTGGAAAGAAAGTAGAACAAGAGGTTCGGGTGAGTAATCCTAAGATCATGATCAAGAGAGAACAAGTAATAAGCTTCTAGTAGAGAGAGAGAGAGAGAGAGAGAGAGAGAGAGAGAGCTGTGAATAAGAAGAAAGAGAAGGTTGAGATTGTTGGACGGAGTTTGGTAAAGAACCGAGAGGAGAAGTCATCTAGGGAATAACAGGAGAGAGCTATGAAGGTTTTTTCTGGACAGTTTGTTGCTTCCAAAAGAATATTATTGACAATGAGCTCGCGAGAGAGAGAGATTTGACTTTTTGCCGTTCCCAATGTAGAAGCCAATAAACAAATACGGAGTACTATGCATGACGTTCTAAAGTAAACTGAATTGAGAATATGTACACCTAATATATTATTGAGGGTGTACTGGCCCCCAGAAATGGGGCTTGGACCGCACACTGAGCCACATTGTACCGAGCGTTTCCTAAAGGACCCCTTGCACCATGCTTAGAAGATTCCCCGGGGACCTATCTGAACATAACTCGGTAGAAAGGGATCCAGCCGGGCTCTATTGACTTCAAGGGACGTGGAGCGCGCCTGACCTTGACACCCCGAGGCCGTTTAAAGAAAGACGCTTACGTCAGGAGGATAATCATTGGGGTCTGACTTGGTCATGTGCTTCGTAACCGCCTTATCCCGTTCGTCACATATGACTTCATCCGAGATGGTTACCCGAGCATACCCTCCACGCGCTAGCTTGGAAGCCAAGCAAAGCAAGGTCTATAAATACAATGGGACTCTAACCTAAAGAGGTATGTCATTCTATCCTAACTCTAGACCTATACACTTCTCCCTAGATCTAACTTGATCGTCGGAGGGTCACTGGGCTTCCACAGCCCTAGTGACTTGTTGCAGATCCGGCGGCGGGGCGCATGTAGCAGCGGAGGAAGGAATTGGAACCCCCTCACGATCAAGATCCCGATAATTTGAACCCCTACAATTGGCGACTCTGCTGGGGACCTAACCGCCTTCTTAGCCTACCTTTCCTTCTCCTTCCAAAAAACTCCGTTCAAATCCCTGAACCAAGATGGTAGTGGTACAAGACCCACCTCTCGACGACTCGACGGCCAGGCTTAAACCCCTTGGAGCCCTCACTCTGGGCTCCAAAGGAGCCAACGCCCCAGGCAAGCAACACATCTCCATCGGAGTCGGAGCCGGTTTTTCAACACCTGGCGTAGAGTCATCCTTCGAGATCCACACCTACATCCGTCACCTGGAGCGAAAGATTGACGACCTCACAATGACCGTAGATTGGGACAGGTGCGTTAGGGACGAGTTGGCGAAGATCAAGTGCCTCATTTAGATCTCTCCCTCTCGCTCTGGTGGAAGCCGTGACGGGTGAAAGAGCCTTCACAGCCTGCCCCATAGCTGTGGAAGGGGCCCTTTGGTGGAACATAGATCAAGGCCCTCAGCAAAGGACCACCTTGACCTACTATAATAGGTGGCCCGCATTGACAAGAGTGGGCGGCATGGGCTCCTGATCCCCTGAGCCGAATCCTAAAAAGCACTTAGGGAAGCGAACTGCCTTCGAGAGGCTCGGAAGTGTTTCTACCTCCTCCACCCATCCTATCAAAGGGAGCAAGGGGCATACCAAGCCCACCCTTAGCTTCACGAAAATTGCAAGAGAGGACAATAGCCTCATGGAGATCCAAACCAAAGGGTACCGTGAACTTCTAAAAAATAGACGTGAAAGAAGCCCAGTCATCGAGCGCCTCAAGCACCACTCTCAAGATAGCTACAGATCTGACAGACATAAGGACCGGTGTGAACACCCCCCCCCCCCCAATCAGGGAGTGTTCCGCCGAAACCAAAAGACCACCCAAAGATGGACCATCTCACTCCAAAGAAGCACACCGCGACTGAGCATCCAGATGATCTCAACCATTCGATTTGACCTCATTGCGATGCGCACACAACCTTTCTGTTTACCAAAGAGATTGACTCGGTCACTCCCCCCCCCCCCCCCCCACCCGCAAAGGATTCACCAAACCCAAGTTTGGTAAGTACGACAGAAAATCCGAACCCTACACTCACTTGGTGCAGTACAAGCTCATCATGTCGCTATTCCTTAAGAATGGTCCGTCGGACGACGCCTTCCTTTGCAAAGTATTCCTTGTGAGCCTCAGGAACCTGGGCTTCACATGGTTCAACCAACTACCTCCCAGATCCATTTCCTCGTTCGACTCCTTCTGTGATGCCTTCATGGCTCGGTTCGTCACCAGCAACAAGCACGCAAAGGAAATCGACTCTTTCCTCACACTGCGCAAACAGAGCGATGAGATACTCTACCAGTACGTTGGTCGCTACTAGGAGCTCTTAAATGAGATCAAAGGGTGCGACGAGGTCATCTCAACCCGCGGCTTTAAGCTCGGCCTCACTTCACAGGACGAACAAGTATACGATGATCTCGCTCGAAACAAACAGAGGTCCATGCAGGAGCTCATGACACATACCGAAGGTTGGTGCCAGCTAATTGAATCAAGGTGGAGTGAGGAATCGGGAAGCCTACAGCACTGAAGGTCCTGGTGGCATCAGTAGTCATCCTGAGCACCACACATGTCCCGACCTCCAAAAAGCAGGTCAACAATATAAAGCAAACACTGAAGTGAGGACCGAAGCCCAACAATTTCGCTGCCAAAAAGACTATCTTCAACGTCCCAATCTACAGGGTAATTGACCAAGTTAAGGACTAGCCCATCTTCTCTTTCCTGAACCAAAAGCTTGGCACCGAGAATGGGAAGATCAAGAACTCGATCATCCAATGCAGTTACCATAACAAGCAAGGCCACTTCACCACCGCTTGCAAGCCCTTCAAAGCCTACTTAGAGCAGCTTGTCATGGGCGGCCACCTCGGTAATCTCATTGACCATGAAAAAACTAGGGCTCGGGCACAGCGGATCACAAGCCAAACCAAAGAAGTGGTTCAAACGATCCATGTCATCCATGGTCCCTTGGATGCTGAAGCCACACGAATCATCCACGTTGAACTTAATGAAGCCTCATCATCTAAACAAGTCATGTTGGTTGGTGTAACAACCCGACTCTCAAAGAACCACAACTAAAGACATAAAAAAATCACGTGTCCTTCCCCACTAGTTCAACATAAACAACAAAACAATTATTGGAAAGCCATTCCCCATCTCCTTAAATACTTATGAAGTTTTAGTAAACTATTCTCACATACCCTTCATAATGCAACATACCTCACTCACTCCCTCTCTTCTTACCATTTCCATATCTACTGTTCGTTAAACAAACTCCTCTCCTCCCAATGTTGTAACGACTCTGATTTTCAATAAATAAAAATTCATTTAAATATTTGAATTTACTATTTTTATTACTTGGATTGCTTTTAAAATTCCTTTTCAATTTCTAATAATCCGTTATAATTAGATTTGGTCCTTAAAAATTATATTACTTGACTAGAAGCCCTAATTGGCAAATAGAATGAGTTCTAACTAATTAGATGGAGAAACCGAACTACCATCTCACCTAGCTACACATCCCTAACCCTAGTTGGACCCTTTTTTATCATTTTTGAGCGTTATGAACCCCTCCAACCCTAATTGACCCCTTGAACCCTTTAAAGTAATCATTTTACTTACATGTTAAGTCATTTCAAACCCTAATTATCACCAATATTCCTTTGTCCATTGGACAATAAAAGTTAGGGAAAATATTATCCCTTGGACAATAGATATTAGGCATGCCAATGAATGTATATATATGACAAGACTAGTCATGCCAAAGTAAGTCATCATTTGGCTTCCAAAAGAAGCAACCTTAGTCTTGCCATACTTACAAGCCTAAGTCTAATAGGCCTAACCCTAAAATTACCCACCAAAGTTACTTTCCTAAATTCTCTAAGTATATATATGTGCTTACATATAGATATATACACCTCATAGCCTATCATAAGTATGCTTATATATGTCTATATGTACATATATGCACTTTCTAGGAAAATGTTACCCATGGGACAATGTTCTTGTCATTGAAAGTCTTAGCATGATTATTCCTTCGTCCATAGGCCTAATAGGACTACATAGTACCTTAGTGTACTTATATACTTAGGCCTATATATATATATATATACAAGTAGTATGAGAGAGAGAGAGAGAGAAAGAGAGAGAGAGAGAGAGAGAGAGAGAGCCGAGAGGGAGAGAGGAGAGAGAGGCCGAGAGTGAGAGGGAGAGGTGGAGTGTGTGCATGTGTTTTGTCCACTCCAACAAGCTACCTTATAGCCTTAAGACTAATTATGACATGCCAACCCATTCTAGGCTACTTTAGTCATAAACCTAGCCCATTATTTTGTTCTTCCTTACAAGTTAACTCTTTTTAGGACAAGACAAGCCTTAAAACCCTTCATGATTGTCTAAGATATGGCCTAAAGAAGAAATGGCATGTGAGGAAGGCATGGGATGCTTGAAATGACTAGTCCATGGAACAAATCCATGGGAGAAAAGAGAGAGAGAGAGGGCCGGCCATGGGGGGAGAGAAAGGGAGCCAATTTTGCTATAAATAGCACCCCCTACCATTCAACTCACACCTTCACCTAACAATTTCTCTCTCTAGAAAAAGTCTTCATGAATTCTTACTTTGTTCTTGCTTATTCATAGTTTCTTGAAGTTCTTCCTAAGTTCTTCAAGAAACTCATCCTAGACTGCCACCAAACCGCCACTCGACCACCCTTTCGATCCAAAAGTTTTAGTAGTAGTAGTCAAGATCAAGTTTCGAGAGAAACCTTTCTCTTTCGAAGCTACCGGAAGACCACCGTAGGAAGTTACTCCGTCCGATAGCCGACTCACTTTCCGTAGCTGTCACTACCGCCAAGAAGAACGGTAAAATACACCTAACCACTCTCTCTAAGTATAAAGCTCGTATACGTAGAAAATCTGAACTTACTTTCTCTAAGTATATATAAAGCTTGTTAATTGCTCAAAATGTTTGAAATGCATGAAAGATAGCTAGAAAATTTATTTTGCTAAAGTATGTATAAGCATGTTGAATAAATGTCATTTACTTCAATAAACATATGTTGTTTTGAACTTTCCACAAAAAGAAAAGAAAGAACAAATTTTGAAAGATAGAAGTTGACGCTTGATTGTAAGCATTCGTATTTTGTTCTTAGGAATGGTTATGAGAATGCATGCATGTTACTAGGATTACTTGCATTTCTTGTGGTTGTGTGATAAAGCATAAGTGGTCTCCACTCCAAGGGCATCCGTACATGTGGTGTTATGCTTGAAGTTGTGATTTGAGTATGCTTAATAATATAGAGTTGGATGATCTTACTAGTTTAGTTTCAAGATTACAATGACTGATTTATGATTACTTATGTGGAAAGTCCTATTGCGGAGTCAATGCATGAAAACGAGACACCAAAATCAAGAAAGTTAGTAATATGACACCTAGGTTGTGGTTAATAGAAAAACGTGTTCTGAAAAAGGAAATATTTTTGAAACTGCATTATGACCAGTTGTGGTAGCATAATGTGAGTTGTGTGCGTGTGTGTGCGCCAATGGGAACCCGAGACGGCGAAACCATTGTGAGGATACTCGGGAACCTAGAACGGCGGAACCAAGGTTGGGTGTGTAGCTTAGTTATCCGTGGAGAGGAGCCAATGCAAAGTTTTGTGTGCCAATGGGAACTTTGGACTAGGGCTGCAAACGAGCCGAGTCGAGCCGAGCCACAGCATGTTTGAGCTCGGCTCAGTCATTTATAGGGAGGCTCGAGCTTGGCTCGAGCTCGAATCGAGCTCGAAAATCTGGGCTCGAGCTCGGCTCGATAATCATTAGCACGGCTCGAGCTCGGCTTGTCTAAGCTCGATAGTATATAAACGAGTCAGCTCGGCTCGAACTCGAGCTCGATTAAAACCAAACTTTCACTTTTTAATTATATATACCCCCAGATCAAAAAAAAAAAATTATATATATATACTCGGATCGCGAGCCGACTCGAGCCGAGCTCATCGCAACTCGAGCTCGGCTCGTTTATAAAACGAGCTTATAAAACCGGCTCGAGCTCGTTCGTTTACCTTCCGAGCCGAGCTTGAACGAGCCAATAACGAGCCGAGCTGCGAGCCGCTCGCGAGCGGCTCGGTTCGTTTGCAGCCCTACTTGGGACGGCGAAACCATTGTGAGATACTCGGGAACCCGGAACGGCGGAACCGAGGTTGGGTGTGTTAAAATGATTTTGGAAATGTTGATTTGGTAAAAGAAAGGAGAAAATGGTGTCATGGTCTACGACAAGTCGCGTAGGATAAACTCAAAAAACGATTGACACCAACGATACTTGAATAGTGAAGGTGGATGTATTATTGTTAACAATTTGGTTAAACATGCATGATTCTATGTGGAAACCATGTTTATTGTTTATAAGTTAAGAGTTAGTGAGTAGGTTTATTTCATTGAGCTTTTGTAGCTCATGGTGTTACCTCTGGTGACCCTGACATATTATATGGGTGGTGACGCCGGTATAATATGTCAGATCTTATAGATGAATAGGGCGAACTCTTCACCTTGAAGGCTTTCGGAGCCGAAGAACTTGCTAGGGTGGAGGAACAAGCAGAGCAGTAGATAGGGACCCTAATTTCCCTTTCCGTGTTTAAATAAAAATACTCTTATGAGAGTTATGTTGTAATATTGAGCCATGACTCTATTTAGGTTTTCAATAAATGTTTAATTTAATGTTCCAAAAATTAGGAGCGTTACAACTTGGTATTAGAGCTTTAGGTTCAAAACCTCGGCCATGGGTAGAATGGGTAGACCATAAGACAAGTTTGACTGCTGCATAAACGTGAATTGAGTTTAAGTTTACCATCCCAAATTGGGTGGAACTCTGTCAAAACAATCTTCAGATTGAAGTAAGGCGCGGAATTGGCAGTACAGCCGAGCTGGGAATTCCCGAACAATTGGATGATAACTTAAATCAAGGATCGAATATTGAACATGGAAACTTGAAAAGTTTTCTCTAAGTTTTTACTAAAACTCTTTTCTTAAAACTTGACTAATAAAACTTTTCCTTGTAGATAAAATGTCTAATCGATATTTTAGTCGAAGCCTACCAACCCAGGAATACCATAGAAACCTTGACGGCCCAGCGATTGGAAGACCCCGACTTTATTGCCACAATACTGGCAGAAAAACGAGATTTCCAAAAAGTGCAGCAGAATACCCCTATTCTTCCCAAAATGTTTCCTATCCTGAGTGCATTCCGTGAGTATTTCGGTGTCCTACCCCCGCTGTCAAATGCCGAGGTTAGAAATGAGGAGGGAGAAGTCAGTGACGGTAAAGATGCCAGTGATGAGCACAAAATATTGACATATCAAGATACCTATATCGTATATTGTTAGTTCTTTATTGTGCTTAATTGGACTAGTTATTATCTTTATGATCATTTTACATTGAATTATTTAATTTGCAAGAAAAGATGATAATAACTTATATTTCTGCCGTTAGATTCAATGCAAAGCCTGTGATCAAAATAAATTCAAATGTGGTTCCAAGCTTATTACGGCAAGGCAATCAAGGAGAACTACTCAAAATCAGAATCTTGGTCCATTAGAAATAAAGATTGTCTTTAGTTTACATAGAAAGAAATCTTAATGGCTAGGAATTAATTAGGAAATGAGAATTCTATTACCTAATGAATTCTCGGCAATGTCTATTTAAGGAGGCCAATGGATTTTGGCTAGGACGACTGATTGATGGCAATTCAAAGATCAGAGGCCACGGCTAGAGCATGGAGGAATGAGTGTTGAACATCTTGTCATATTTTGTGAGACCTTATTTTCTTCAATGGAGTTATTTTATTATTTGAATATGTTTTTGTACTCCATAAGCGGCTAAATTCTTGAACTAGGGTTGAGGATGAAGCCCCATTAACAACTATTATCTATATATTCATGAGATTTGGTTTTACCTGAATATGTGGTTTTGATTACGGTTAAATTGTTCTTACTCCAAATCATTTGTTAGGGACATATTCTGGATATGAGTTCAATCATGTTTTTCTCATGATTTGGAATTGTCTTTTGCAATATTGAACGCTGGTTTTTCATCGTTAATTATAAAACTGGATATTTATTGTGATTTGTTAAAAACGGATACAATTAATGATTTGGTTTTATACTTGCGAGCGGAGAGGAATATACATTAGACTTTTTAATGAACTTTCACGATAATATTTTCCATGGTAACAGAATTAGCTTTCAGATTATCATGAAGAAATTTTGGGTAAAGTCAATGATCATGAATTTATAATGATACGAGTTAATGGGTGTGGATTCCGAAACCCTAGTATTTTCTCCTTTGATTAAAAAGAAGTTTTAATTTTCTCGTCTTTGATAATCTAGTTCATTGTTTTACTTTTCGCTTTTAGTTTAAAAACCAATCACAACTTTTGTCAACTAGGTTAGGGTTTAATCAGTTTAAGTTGTTTAGTTTTTCTACAAAAAAAAATCATAAGTCCCTTTGGGTTCGACCTCCCTCTTGCATTACTATACTTCGGTACGATTCGTGCGCTTGCGAGTACATTAAAATTTCACATCACCAAGGAAGTAGCTAAGGAAGGAAAATTGGCAGATTAAGGATGGTCTAGGTGCACCCGAATAAATCCAGTAGTAGTTGTAATTCTTCGAGATATAAGTTGTTAAGGAATAAGATCACCAATGTCTAATTTTCTTAAGATGTACTTTTGCTATGATCATAAATGTGGGACTTGTTATTGCAACTAAGTGTATGCTTGTTGTTCGTACTCAAAATTTTACCTGCATCGTTAAGTCTAAAATATAATTTCCCTTATTGTAGATGGACCAACCAAATCTCTACCAAGCTAACCTGCTAGCTGAAGCTCACCATCTTACAAGCACCCTAAGATCGATGATGAACCAACTAGTGGAGGATCCTTATTTTCCCTATGCTTTTCCCTACACCCATGATTACTACCAAGAGCATGGTACCATCATACTCCCCATAAATGAGGAGGAAGATGATGTCGCAGCAACACCTGTCCTAGTCCAAATAGCACCCCCTGAGAATGTAGAATTCTTAACTGAGGGAGTTGAAGAGGACGATGTCGAAGCAGTGGCCATAGCACCTCTCGACAATGTGAAAGTTGAGGAAGATCCCAAGGAGGACCCCGTAGAGGTGGAGTTCATAGCTGAGGAGATTGAGGAAGAACCCGAGGAAGATCCCGAAGAGGAACCCGAGGAAGAGGAGTTTCCCAAAGAGGAATGGGAGAGCGATGGTGATGAAATGGAGATAGGAGAAATAGAGCCAGGATGGGTCATGCTAAGCTTCATAGACATGCCCGGTTACTTTAATGAAGTACCACCACCCCTTTTCGAGACCAACATAGGCGCGTATACCATCAAATTTCCAAAAATCTTCTAGATCGGTTAGGAAGGCTTTAACATTTAGTTGAACCTTTTGTTGTAATCAAAATGCAGTAGGAAGCTTAGGCTAGTAAGCAATCTATGTTGTACTTGCTTTGTTTGGTAATGGAAGATTTGTATTTCCTGTTGATATGTGATCACTATTTATGTGCATACTTGTGCTAACTTCTGTTCACACCATTAAGTCTAATATATAACAATCTTTAATGTTATAGATGTCAAACGTACGACAAGGAGGATGCCCACCCTTTGCCCCGCACGTACTGGCTGACTACCGATCATTGCTAGCACCCAAGCACTCGGAACCAACAACCCCGCCGGAGAATGACATGGAGCTCTATGAAGTTCTAATCACTTGGGAGATACCCCCACTAGTTGCAGCCCCTGAAAGTCTTCCACCTACCCAAGTCCCTACACCACCTGTGGAAGGCTTTGAGCAACCATTCGACTATTTCATGTCTGACTCAGAATTGGTGGCTGCAATGATGAACCTCTCCCAGTACTACCTAGAACCACTGGAAGAACCACCCATTCTATCTGAAAAAGAACTGCTCGCATAGGAATGTGAGTATCTTCTTAGGACCGAGACTGTTGCCGAAAGAGAATACAAGATGTGGCTGAGAGAGATGTTCAGAGTCAAACTACCCTAGGTCAGAGTACCAGCAGCATGGAATAAGCTTGTTAACTTATAGTAATATGTAGTAGTATGTAGGACCGTCCCAACTTGTCTTAGGAATCTATCTTTGTCCTTGCTTGCCTTCGTAGTAGAATTCTATGCTAAGATTGTATCTCTCTTTTATCTATGAAAAACTTGCTTAATTTTAAAGAATATTGTTACATACTATGCAATTAATTGCTTTATACCATTTGCAAAAGGAAAATTTAGGACTAAAACTCCCCTTTTCAATTGTTTTACGCGTAGATGATGAATTGACGCAGTGGAATTGGGTACGAAAACGAAGGGACCTCTAGCGCGAACCCTGACCTACCCCAAATCATGCAAGCATTCGTCGCTGCACTGAACGCTAACCGCCAAAACCAGAACCATAACGACAGACCCATGACCTGAACTCAGCAATGAATGAGTTCTGCAAACGCCGACCTTCGACCTTCCACGGAGATACCAACCTTGTCGTGACCGAGACATGGCTAAACAAGGTCAAGATGATCCTCCGAACCCTAGGGATTACTCAGGACGGAGATCGAGTGGCCTTAGCCACTTACCAGCTGAAGGGAGAAGCCCGCTACTAGTGGGACTTGACGGAGGCAACCCATGACGTCGATGCCATGACTTTTGACGAGTTCGAGACCTTGTTTCTCAACAAGTATTTTCCCATCCCCCTTTGTCTAGCCAAGGAACAGGAATTCCTAAACCTGAAACAAGGGACGATGACTGTTACCCAGTATGCGGCCAAGTTCGAGGAGCTATCTCATTACGCCCAAACTGCCATCGCAACCGAAGACAAGAAGGCAAGAAGGTTCGAATAGAGGCTGACAACTGCTCGAAGGGCTGTGGTGGCTCAAGCCTTTACCACCTACACTGAGGTCGTGAAGTGTGCTCTCCGGCTAGAGAGTGAGGAGACAGACTTCAAAACTCGATAGAGGAAGGCGACAGGTAACACTGGCGAACCAATCCGAACCCAACCATCCAATAATAACCATGGACCATACCCTACCAAACCCTTTACCTTAGCTCAGAACAGCCAACCTTGGAAGATTGCTACGCCAGGGCGTGGCGAACCGCAGAAGGGTGGCCAAAATAGAGCAGCAGTTCAGTGCTTCAACTGCCAGGCTATGGGTCTCTACAAGCGTGAATGCCCCCAACCCCAGAAAGAGAGGAATGGGAGCTTTGGAAACCAGAAGGCTCAATAACCTGGGCAGACCGACTTCGTGAAATAGAACCCTGGAGGCCCAGCACAACAGCAGAGTGGACAGAACAAAAGGAAGCAACCCATGGGAGCCCAGCAAGGCACTAAAGGGCGCATCTTTGCGTTGCAGATTGAGGAGCAAGAGTAGGATCCCTCTGTGATCCAAGGTACGCTACTATAATAGAGTACCTATGTACAAGCCTTGTTTAACTCTGGTGCATCGCATTCATTTATATCTACTGCCTGTGTAACTACTCTAGCACTAGAAACAGAACCCCTAAGTACGAGTACGAAAGTAACATCACTGTTGGGGGGGGGGGAGTATAGCTGTTGGTCTAGTGTGTAGAGGGTGCGATATAGAAATAACCAATTTGCGCCTGACCTGCGACCTCAAAGTGATCAACATGGCGGATTTCGATGAAATCCTGGGAATGGACTGGCTATCGGCTCACTGAGCAGTCGTAGACTATCATTAAAAGACGGTGACAGCTTACTCCCTAGAAGGGACTCATTTCCATTTTAAGGGGAATAGAGAAACGATGAGTTCGACGACAAAAAGATCATGGTGGCGGAATCAATTGTTTGGATGGCTAGCTAGTCTCCAAATGGAAGAAGCCGATAGGATGGAGTTAGGATTACCACACATCGTTTGCGAATACGCCGATGTCTTCCCTGAGGAACTTCTTGGCTTACCGCTCCAAAGAGAGATAGACTTCTCTATAGAACTTCAACCAACAACCACCCCAATATCCATGGCACCATATCGGATGGCCTCTGCAGAACTAAAGGAGCTCAAGACCCAGTTGCAAGAACTGTTGGACAAAGGATTCATCAGACCAAGTACATCACCATGGGGAGCACCTACATTGTTCATGAAGAAGAAAGAAGAAACACTTCGACTGTGTATTGACTATAGGAAGTTAAACCAAGTCATAGTTAAGAACCGATATCCGTTGCCTAGAATCGATGACCTATTTAATCAATTAAGAGGAGCAACCTACTTTTCGAAAATCAATCTCCGATTAGGCTATCATCAGCTAAGGATCTGGGATGAGGACATCGCCAAGATAGCCTTTCGCACCAAATACGGACACTATGAGTTTGTAGTAATGCCGTTTGGATTGACCAACGCTTTGGCAGTATTCATGTGTCTTATGAACAAAATTTTTCAACCTTACTTAAACAAATTTATAGTAGTGTTCATTGATGACATCTTGATATACTCCGCCAATAAGGAGGAGCATGAAGAACACCTTCGAATGGCACTACAAGTACTTCGAGATAACCAACTCTATGCCAAGGCTAGTAAATGAGAATTTTGGCTGGAAGTGGTTAAGTTCTTGGGGCACGTAGTATCCAAGGACAGAATCGCAGTAGACGAAAGTAAGGTCGAAGTAGGGCTGAATTGGAAATGGCTGACCTCAGTATTCGAGATCCGAAGTTTTCTAGGATTGGCTGGGCATTACCGTAGATTTATCCATGACTTTTCAATCCTAGCCAAGCCAATGATGAGATTGACTCAGAAAGGAGTGAAGCTGGATTGGAATGAAGCCTGCGAGAAGTCTTTCTAGTAACTGAAAAAGATACTGACCAATGCACCGGTACTCATTATTCCCTAGTGGGGTGTAGATTATATGGTTTACTATGATGCGTCAAGGGATGGTTTGGGATGCGTGCTAATGCAGAATGGAAAAGTTGTAGCCTACGAATCCCGACAACTTCAATCGCATGAGAGGAATTACTCCATTCACGACTTAGATTTGGTTGCAGTAGTATTCACCCTCAAATCCTGGCGTTACTACCTGTGGGGAGAACAATTCAAAGTTTTTTCCAACCACAAGAGCCTCAAGTACCTTTTACTCAGAAGGAGTTGAACCTGAGGCAGCGTCGATGGATGGAATACTTGGAGGACTACAAGTTTACGCTACAGTACCACCCCGACAAGGCCAACGTGGTAGCTGACGCTCTTAGTCGAAAGGACAAGGCACAGAAAGTCAAAACTGCCATTAAGGAATGGGAAATGGTGGACACCCTCAACGAGATCAACTTGCAACCATCATCAGAGAATGGGAACGCACGTTTGTATGCTCTCATTGCAGAACCAGCACTTCACCGAGAAATCCTTCTGGCCCAAACCTTCGAGCAGGATTGCGAGTTCATTCGGTATCGAATCAGAGAAGGGAACGGTTTACCAGGATGGACAATCGAGAAGGACAACAACCTGAGATTCAAGGGAAAGGTGTTCGTACCCAATATTGGAACCCTCCGAGAAGCCGTGCTCCGAGAAGCTCACCATTCGAACATCGCAGTTCACCCTAGTGGGACAAAGATTTATCATGACCTGCGTAGAACGTACTGGTGGGAAGAAATGAAAAAGGACGTAGCTCAATTTGTGTCTACATGTCTAGTGTGTCAACAAGTCAAGGCTGAACAGCAGAAATCTGGACGAGATCTTCAACCCTTACCAATTCCGACCTGGAAGTGGGAGCACATCTCAATGGATTTTGTGACTAGACTGCCCCAAGATCCGTTAAGTCCAACACCGCTATTTGGGTGATTGTGGACCAACTCACCAAATTTGTGCATTTTCTGCCTGTTAAGATGACAAAGAACGTGGAACAGCTGAGTCTGCTATACATTCGAAAGATTGTACGCCTACACGGAGTACCTATCTCGATAATATCGGACAGAGATCCGCATTTTGTATCACACTTTTGGAAAGGACTGCAGAAGGCATTAGGAATAGACGTAAGGCTTAGTACGGCCTTCCACCCGCAAACAGATGGACAAACGGAGAGGACAATTCAGACACTGGAAGACATGCTAAGAGCCTGTGCCTTAGAATTTTTTGGGAACTGGGAGCAACACTTACCGTTGGTAGAGTTCACCTACAACAACAGCTACCAAGCCAGCATCGAGATGGCACCGTACGAAGCTCTATATGGTCGACCTTGTCGATCTCCAGTCAACTGGACAAGTGCCGGGGAAACAAGATTGATTGGACCTGACATTGTACGAGATACCACCGAGAAAGTCAAAACCATCAAATAAAGAATTAAGACCGCTCAAAGCCGACAGAAGAGCTATGCAAATAAAAGGAGTTGGCCATTAACCTTTGCAGTAGGACATCATGTGTTCCTAAAGATCAAACCAAAGAAAGGGGTTATCAGATTTGGGAAAAAGGGAAAACTGTCCCCACGCTACATCGGACCTTTCGACATCATGGAGAAAATCGGGAAGGTTGTCTATCGTCTAGCACTACCACCATAGCTAGATAGAATACATAACGTGTTCCACGTTTCAATGCTCCGCAAGTATCACGCCATGCCCACGCATGTCCTCAACTAGGAAGACATCTCCATCGAAGAAGATGCGACATACGAAGACGAACCACTAGAGATTCAAGATCGAAGTGAGAAGATCATCTGGAATAAGTTAGTTAAATTGGTACGAGTCTTATGGAAGCACCATGGATCTGAAGAAACCACACGGGAGAGGGAGAAAACCATGAGAGCAAATTATCCCCACCTGTTCGAATCCAAACGTACACCTAATTTCGAGGACGAAATTGTTTAAGGGGGATAGGTTGTAACGACTTTGATTTTCAATAAATAAAAATTCATTTAAATATTTGAATTTACTATTTTAATTACTCGGATTGCTTTTAAAATTCCTTTTTAATTTCTAATAATCCGTTATAATTAGATTTAGTCCTTAAAAATTATATTACTTGACTAGAAGCCCTAATTGGCAAATAGAATGAGTTCTAACCAATTAGGTGGAGAAACCGAATTACCATCTCACCTAGTTACACCTCCCTAACCCCAGTTGGACCCTTTTTACCATTTTTGAGCCTTATGAACCCCTCCAACCCTAACTAAACCCTTGAACCCTTTGAAGTAATCATTTTACTTCCATGTTAAGTCATTTTAAACCCTAATTATCACCAATATTCCTTTGTCCATTGGACAATAAAAGTTAGGGAAAATATTATCCCTTGGACAATAGATATTAGGCATGCCAATGAATGTATATATATGACAAGACTAGTCATACCAAAGTAAGTCATCATTTGGCTTCCAAAAGAAGCAACCATAGTCTTGCCATACTTACAAGTCTAAGACTAATAGGCCTATCCCTAAAATTACCCACCAAAGTTACTTTCCTAGATTCTCTAAATACATATATGTGCTTATGTAATAACTCTGAATTTTATTGAATAAAAAGTTATTTTTATTATTCGAGTTATTAATTTTAATTGCTTGAATTACGTTAATTCTTGTATTTTGTCAAAATTGCACTTTGGTCCCTCAAGTTTCATTTCTTGCACTTTAGTCCTACTTAGCAAGCCTAGTTAGCATCTAACCATCCGGTTAGAGTAATTAAACCGATAAGTCACCTAGTCTTGGCAAAATTACCGTTTTGCCCTTCGTTGGAACTTTTTGACCCTTTTGAACCCTAGACTTTAAATTTTAATATTCATTTTCTTTTAATCAAATTGGTTTATTTCTTTGTCCATTGGACAATAATGGTTAGGGAAACTATTATCCATTGGGTAATAGAATCCCATTTGTTTATATTAAAAAGTATACTTACTTTAATGTACTTTTTGATTATTATATTATTTAAAGTGGCCTAATAGCTATTATCCATTGGATAATAGATGTTAGGGGAAATTTTATCCATTGGACAATAGGGTAAATCTTTCAAAGTACTATTAGACCATTAAATTAATCATTTTCTTTAATCACATGGGAAAGTACCATTATTTTAATCAAAAGTGCATAGTTACTAAAGTACCCTTTTATTATTTTTTATTGAAATTTCAACCACCTTTATACATGTATATATATGTGTATACATGTATTGTACCTAGTTGCATATTATATTGCCTAAAGTACCCTAGGATGATTTATGAGTTGGTAAGTGAATCCTAGCATTGAATCTACCTTGGATTTCAAAAGTACTAAGATAATACTTGTTTATTTGATTTCTTTCCATTGTATGACATATATATGCATATATATATGTGTGTACCTTGCAAGAGAGAGAGAGAGAGAGAGAGAGGGAGAGGCCGAGAGAGAGAGAGAGAGAGAGAGGAGGGAGAGGAGAGAGAGAGAGGAAGGAGGGAAGAGATTTGATTTGAAATCTTGGCTTGATTTTGGTTGTACTTCTAATCCTTTGGATTTCTTTTCTTCCACACAAAATCCTAACTCTATTGTACTCCAATATTCACCTTGCAACTTCTCAACCCTTTGATCATGT